>PVKM010014784.1:13933-28719 GCA_004027735.1 Carollia perspicillata | reverse complement strand
CCCTTCCTTCCTTTTTTTTCCCCAAAGTGAGACAGTAACACCTGGACCTGTGAAAGACCAGAGTCAGACCCAAAGTGGGATCACAAGATTGATCTCAACAACTGAGAAACTGCAACAAATTTCACTTTGCTATTCCAGAGAACTTGGAAGTTATTGTTTATTTGTATTATTATTTTTTTTGCTATTTTTACTTCTTTTATTTTTAGTATATTTTTATTTTCGTTCTTTCTGTTTAGTTTTCTTTCTCTTGTTTGTTTAATTGCATTGTTTGACTGGTTTTCCCTGTTCTCTCTCTCATAGTGTATTTTGAATTTTCCTTCTTTCACTTCACTGTGTTACAATAGCACACTACTCTAACTTGTGTACTTCCTATTCTTGTTATTCAGATCACATAGACTCTTTCATATGATTGTTGTTGAATTATTATTGTAAGTAATTGTTGTTCTGTACAATTCCAAGTACTAAACAGCACCCAGATCTTAGCCCATTTCACTCTCTTCTGGACATTTATGACTGTTGTGGTTAACTCTATTCTCTAAAACATTACACATATTTTCTATCCTTTACTCTCACTATATCTCATAATCTGACCTCCCACAAGCTCACTGTTTTCTGGATACAATTCACAATACTTCCCCCATCTAACAACAGGATTATCTTTTTTCCACCCTTTCTAAAAAGTGGCTAGTTGGGTGAAATATAACAGTTAACAGTATATATATCCAAAGGATATTCTATCTCTTCCCTATGGGTTGGCATTTTAAATCTCATAGAATACATTCCTGCTATCTAAAAGAGAACCCACCAACAAAGGAACCACCAATATAAAAACAGAAGAAGATGAAGGAATGAAAGCCACACTAACCACCACCCAGAACCCCTCTAGAAATAAAACTAAATGGTGGAGAAGTTGCCCAGAACAAACAACTGAACAATAACAAGAGGCTAGCCTCAAAACCTCTTACAGACAGAAGAACAAACTTCAACACAACCTGTCCGCACCTGCACAGCAGCTTACAAGACGTGGTGGGTGCAGTGAGCCTCAGTTAACCAGCTGGAGGGAAGGACCCACCAAAGAAAGACCCAACAGCCCTGGCTGGTGTGGCTCCGTGGATTCAGCACTGGCCTGAAAACCAAAGGGTCACCAGTTTGATTCCCAGTCAGGGCACATGCCTGGGTTGCGGGCCAGGTCCCTGGTGGGGGGCACGTGAGAGGCAACCACATATTGATGCTACTCTCACTCTCTTTCTCCCTCCTTTCCCCTGTCTATAATTAAATAAATAAAATCTTTTAAAAAAAGAAAGACCCCAAAACATTAAAAAACAAAGGCCTATGGAGAGCCAACATAAATGACAGAGCAAGGTCAGCAAGTTCAGGAGATCAAGGAGATTGCGCCACTGAATCTCACAGGTCTTCCACTGAAGCAGAGGCTAACATGAAGAGTCTGACAAACAATGGGAAGACAAAGAAACCCCAAATGAAAGGAAAGGAGGAAGCCTCAGAAAGAATGTTAAATAAAATAGAGGCAAGTGAACTATCAGATACTGAGTTCAAAGCAATGCTTATAAGGAAGCTCAATGAGCTCACAGAGAATTACCAAAACCTACATGAAAACTACAATGAACTCAATGCAAACTATATCAACATGAAAAAGGAAATAGAAACTATCGACAAGGGACAAGAGGAAATGAAGAATACAGTTTCTGAACTGAAGAACACAGTAGAAGGAATCAAAAGCAGGACCGATGAAGCACAGGATTGAATCAACGAATTGTAGGATAGGGTAGAAAAAAACACCCAGAAAGAGCAAGATAAGGGAAAAAGACTGAGAGAGCATAAAGAGGTGTTAAGGGAACTGCAGGGCAACAAGAAATATAATAATATCCACATAATAGAGATACCAGAAGGAAAAGAAGAAGAAGTGCAAGGGATAGAAACCCTGTTTGAAAAAGTAATGATGGAAAATTTCCCTAATCTGATGAGAGAAAAAGTCACACAAATACAGGAAACACAGAGAGTCCCAATCAAGAGGAACCCAATGAGGCCCATTTCAAGATATATTATAATTAAAATGGCAAAATTCCAGGACAAAGAGAGAATCTTAAAGGTAGTAAGGGAGAAATGGTAAGTAACATACAAGAGAGACCCAATAAGACTAGTAGCTCACTTCTCAATGGCAATGCTCCAAGAAAGAAGAGATTGGCAAGAAATATAACAAATAATGAAAACCAAGGGCCTGCAACTGAGACTACTCTGTCCAGCAAGGCTCTCAATTAAAAATGGAAGGCCAAATAAAGAGTTTTCCAGACAAAAGAAATCTCAAAGAACACACCTCCTCCAAATCAGTACTGTAAGAGATGCTAAAGGGTCTGCTTTAAGAAAAGAAAGGAAAAGAGCAAGAGAGAGAGGAACACAGGTATAAAGGAAGTAAAATGGCAATAAATTAGTATCTATCAATAATAACCTTAAATGTAAATGGATTAAATGCTACAATAAAAGACATAGAATAGCTGAATGGATAAGAAATCATGCCCCATACATATGCTGCCTATAAGAGACCCACCTCAGAACAAAAGACATACACAGACTGAGAAAGTGAAGGGCTGGAAACAAACACTTGAAGCAAATGGACAGGAAAGAAAATCCAGAGTAGCAATACTCGTATCAGACAAAACAGACTTCAAAACAAGGGACATAAAAAGAGACCCAGAAGGTCACTTCAAAATACTCAAGGGAAGAATCCATCATGAAGACATACACATTGTAAATACATATATGCACCCAACCTAGGAGCACCCAAATACATAAAGAAAACCCTGGAGGACTTCAAGAAAGATACTGACACAATTGTAGTAAGGGATTTTAACACCCCACTGTAAAAAATGGATAGATCTTCCAAACAAAATATCAACAAATACTGTGGCTTGAAGAATGTCCTAGGATCAAATGGACTGAACTGATATATATAGAGACTTTTATCCCTTAGAAGCAAAATATACATTCTTTTCAAATGCACTTGGAACATTTCCAAAGATAGACCGCATGTAAGGACACAAAACAGGCCTCAACAAATTCAAGAAACTGAAATCATATCAAGCACTTTCTGGGACCCCAAGGGCATGAAACTAGAAACCAACCTCAAGGAAAATGCTCAAAAACAGTAAAAACTCATGGAGATCGAATAGCATGCTATTAAGCAATGAACAGGTCAAGAATGAGATGAAGGAACAAATCAAAAAGTCTCTGGAAACAAATGAAAATGAAGTCACAACAATTCAAAACTCATAGGACATAGCAAAGGCAGTCCTGAGAGCGAAGTTCATAGCAATATGGGCCTACCTAAAAAAGATGGAAACATTTTAAATAAACAACCTAACACTATACCTACAAGAAATCGAAGAACAACAACAAAGACAGCCCAGAGCAAGTAGAAAGAAGGAAATAACCAAGATCAGAGCAGAATGAAATGACATAGAGACTAAAAGCACAATTCTAAGGACCAAAATCTAGGAGCTAGTTCTTGGAAAAGATAAACAAAATTGAAAAGCCTTTAAGCGGGCTCATCAAGAAAAAAGACTCAGAAATGAAAGAGGAGAGATTATAGCTGTTACCACAGAAATACAAAGAATTGTAAGAAATTACTATGAAGAACTGTATGTCAAGGAATTTGAAAACCTAGGTGAAATGGACAAATTTCTGGAAAAATATAATCTTCCAAAACTCAATGAAGAAGAAGCGCAGAAAGCCTGAAGACACCAATAAAGCTGAAAAACTTGAAGCAGTAAGTAATCAAAAAACTCCTGACACACAAAAGCCCTGGACCAGATGGTTTCAAAGGAGAATTTTACAAAGCATTTAACAATGAGCTAACTCCTATCCTTCATAGACTATTCCAAAAAATCCAAGAAGATGGAACACTCCCAAACTCATCTTATGAGGTCAGCATCATCCTAATACCAAACCGGTATAACGACATAACACAGAAAGAAAACTTCAGGCCAGTTTCGCTGATGAACACAAATCCAAAAATCCTCAACAAAATATTGGCAAACTGCATCCAGCACTACATTAAAAAGATCATACACCATGGTAAACTGGGATTCATCCCAGGGATGCAAGGACAGTACAATATTCGCAAATCAATAAAAGTTATATATCACATAAACAAAATGAAAGACAAAAATCACATGATCATATCAATAGATGTGGATAAATCATTTGAAAAGGTACAGCACCCATTTATGATAAAAACATTCAGCAAAGTGGGAACAGAGGGAGCATTCCTCAACCTAATAAAAGTTATATATGAGAGACCTACAGCCAACATCATACTCAATGGACAAAAACTTAGAGCTTTCCCACTAAGATTAGGAATAAGACAAAGATGCCCACTTTCACCACCACTATTCAACATAGTGTTGGAAGTCCTAGCTACAGCAATCAGGCAAGAAAGAGAAAGAAAAGGAATCCAAACTGAAAAGAAGGAAGCAAAACTATCATTGTTTGCAGATGACATGACAGTGTCCATAGAAAATCCAATAGATTCCACCAAAAAACTACTCAACCTAATAAGTGAATTTGGGAAAATACCAGGATACAAAGTCAATACTCAGAAATCAAAGGCATTTTTGTACACCAACAATGAAATATCAAAAAAGAATTCAGGGAAAGAAGTCCCACTTGATAGAGCAACAAGAAAAATAAAGTACCTAGGAATAAACCTAACCAAGGAGGTAAAAGACCTGTACTCAGAAAACTATACAACGCTGAAGAAAGAAATTAAGGAAGGTACAAACAAATGGAAGCATGGACCATGCTCGTGGATTGGAAGAATTAACATCATCAAAATATCCATACTATCCAAAGTGATTTATAGATTCAATGCAATCCCTATTAAAGTACCAATGACATATTTCAGAGATATAGAACAAACATTTCAGAAATTTATATGGAGCCATAAATGACCCCAAGTAGCTGCAGCGATTTTGAGAAAGAAGAACAAAGTAGAAGGGATCACAATACCT
Organism: Carollia perspicillata; assembly: GCA_004027735.1. Taxonomy (NCBI): domain Eukaryota; kingdom Metazoa; phylum Chordata; class Mammalia; order Chiroptera; family Phyllostomidae; genus Carollia; species Carollia perspicillata. The sequence goes on along the minus strand of PVKM010014784.1, from coordinate 23,695 downwards.
GATATCAGACTGTATTACAAGGCCACTGTAATCAAAACAGCCTGATACTGTCATAAGAACAGATACATAGACCAATGGAACAGAACAGAGAGCTCAGAAACAAGCCCACATCTCTATGGTCAATGATATTTGATAAAGGGGAAAGAAGCATAAAATGGAGCAAAAATAGCCCCTTCAACAAATGATATTGGGAGATCTGGACAGCTACATGCAAAAAAATGACAGTCGATCACCAACTTATACCATACTGAAAAATAAATTCAATGTGGATAAGAGACTGAAATTTAAGTCATGACACCGTAAAAGTCCTAGAGGAAAACATTGGTAGGAAAATCTCAGACATTGCTTGCAGCAATATCTTCACGGATACGTCACCTAAAGCAAGGGACATAAAGGAAAGAATACACAAATGGTTATTTCATCAAAATAAAAAGCTTCTTCATGAATAAAGAAAACAGCATTAAAATGAAAAGAGAATCAACTCTATGGAAAAACATATTTGCCAATGATATCAGACCAGGGTTTGATCTCCAAAGTATATAAAGAACTCACATGACTCCACTCCAGGAAGACAAACAACCCAATAAAAAAAATAGGCAAAAGACTTGAACAGACTCTTTTCCATGAAGGATATATGAAGAGACATATGAAAAGACACTCAGCTTCAGTAGCCAACAGAAGTATGTAAAATAAAACCACAATGAGATACCACTCACTTTACCATTCTCATTTCACTGGTAAGAATGGCCATTATAAACAAATCAACAAACAAGAAGTGTTGGAGAGGTTGTAAAGAAAAGGGAACCCTAGTGCATTTTCGGTGGGAATGCAGACTGGTGCAGCCACTGGGCGAATAGTATGAAATTTCCTCAGAAAACTAAAAATGGAACCTCCTTTTGGCCCGGTAATTCCATTGCTGGGATTATATCCTAAGAACCCTGAAACACTAATCCAAGGGAGGTTAGAAACAGGGGAGTGAGGTGGGGATGGGTCGGGTTGGGGAGAATCATAGGGGTAAATGCAGATAACTATACTGGGACAACAATAAAATAATTTTTAAAAAGATAGTAAAAAGTATGGGGGTAGATTACACCTTTTGAGTAAAATTCTGCTCATTATAAATTTATAAACTAAATTAGTAACAGGGGCAGCCTCCAGTGACATAATATCAGCACTGAGAGAAAAAGCCATATTGAAAAACACAGATGTTTCTGAAACAACAATAACAAAGCCAAGCTTTAAGGGTTATGTTTAAAAACAGTCCTCCATGATTTCATAGCATTCAAAACATTCATCTGCTGTGGTGAGATACAGCAAGGGATACATGCCCCTGAGAATTGAGTGTGTCCCCTCGCTAAAGTTGGTGTTATTCAAAGGGACATTCTAACAAGTGTGTAGTCATTAAATGCATTTTGTCCAAATTTATAAACAGTCACATTAGTGTTGAAAACCAATCCAACTAAAATACTGGAGGGCAATAAGCATGTTTTTGAAACAGATTCCATCATCTGTTCAAAATTAAATACACCCTGGTAGAATAAAGAGAGTTAACAGGCTTACCTAGTAATTGGATAGTCCAAGAATTCTGGCTGAGAGAGAAAGGAGAATTATCTAGTTTTTAAAGCTTGGTTAGCCTCTCACCATCTAATTTCTTAGTTAATCATGCAAGATGACTTTAATATACTTTAAACATTTATGGTACATGCTAAAAGCTAATTAGAAGCCCATTTACTCCTAGGTGTAAGTTGGTACTCCATTTTATAAAGTCACTGTGAAAATTACATAGAATTCTCTCTTATTTAAAGGCATGATTAGTCCAAATGTGTATTGAAGCAGGAGAGGAGACTTGGGAGTGATTGTTTGTAAAAGAACAAATTCACAGACACAGAAGGTGGAATGGTGGTTATTAGGGATGGGGGAAGTGGGAAGGGAGGTGTTATTTATTTTAATTGGTATCAAGTTTCAGATTTGCAGAATGAAAAAGTTCTGGAGATATGTTTCACAACAATGTGAATATACCTAACACTACTCAATTGTGTTAAAAATGGCTAAGATTGCATATATTATGTATATTTTTAAACTACAATTTTTTAAAAAAAGCAAGTAAGGAAGAGTAAATCTTTAAGTATGAGCCTGTGGAATAGAATGTTCCTTTCATGATACTATAGGCCAAGGTGATTTATCACCTGCATGGAACAAAAATGTAAAGCAGAAATAAAACACTATAGACAGGTGACACACATGCACGTGAATGTTCTTTGTCATGTGTTTATTACTGAGTGAGTCATTTGTGTCTTTATGTCTGAGTTTCATTCATTTTTCAAAGCAGCCATCTATTGATGGAATTCCCAATGGGTAATTTTCAAAAGCATTTATTATAACGTTAACAATTTCAATTTAGCTCAATGTGTGTCCAAGCCTGTTAAGCAAATCTATGGCTTGAGGGAGTAGTGGGAGGAGTGGGTGGAGGAGGGCAAAGGGAGAAAAATTAGGACAACTGTGATAGCATTATGAATAAAATATAATCTCAAAAAAGTATGTATTGGAGGAATATTCTTTTACCATCTATCTGTTCCTAAGTCCTCATCACATGCCCATCATATGCAAGGGCATTGGGAATAAACTGATGATCAGATCAGACATGGTTCTTGTTCACTGGTAGGATGGACCAGCAATGAAGCAGGAGAGACAATGCCATGTGCTGAGTGCTCTGATAGGTTGAGAGACATGGTGCTGCAGGGGCACAGGACAGTGGAACCTAAGGTAACACCTGGACTCCATTCCTTCTATGGCCACAATCTTGAAAGAATGAATGACAGTGAGAGAGAGAGGGCGGGGGAAAGAGAGAGAGAAGGAAAGGAGAGAACGAAAAAGAAAAAAGAAAGAAAGATGGATAGAAGGAAGGAAGGAAGGAAGGAAGGAAGGAAGGAAGGAAGGAAGGAAGGAAGGAAGGAAGGAAGGAAGGAAGGGAAGAAAGGAAGGAAAAAAAGGAAGAAAGGAAGAAAGAAGCAGTAACAAAACAAGCTTGTTTTCTCTGCTGAAATGTTCTGTGGCATTTCAGGGTATTAGGAAAAGTGTAGGTTTCAGACTCTGGTGGTTTCAGTTTTTACTTTTCTTTCTTTAAAACAGGAGACATAAGTTTAACCAAGATACTGTGTTTTACCAACTCCCCAGCCACAAATTCTTTCTGTATGACAACTCTACTGAGACCAAACTGGAAAAGCTACAAATATTAGGTAAATATTATTGAGAAAACTTCTGAGTATGTGTTCAAGAAGGTACCTCTCCAATTTATCAATGCCTTTGACACAATGTAATATTGAAGTGAGAAATCTGACTTTGAATTCACAGGTACAAAATGGATTATTAGCAACATAGGCAGGGCTAGGACTTCCCCTAGATTTCAGCTGTAACTCTCCACCCAGAAGTCCACATTACTTCATCAATGAAGAAGCTGGAAGAGTGCTGGGGAGACTGTTTATTTCCCAAATGACCCAGCTAACCTAAATTTAATCAGCCAATGAGGGAAGGAAGAGCCTTTATTTTTGGTAACATTGTATGGATACCCAAGTATACTGAGAACAGTACAAGAATCAGACAGCCAGTAACAAAGGCCAACAGTTTTTTTTTTAAAATCAAATCAGTAATAAGTTGCATGTAAAGATAGGTCTGATGATGTAAAAAAAAAATTTAAGTACATATTTCTAGAAGTACTGTTTTCAATACTCATGGGAATATGAGCATAGGAAAGAAATAATTTCTCTCATTTCAACATCAAATGTGTAAACTTAGCACCCTTGGTACAGTGGACTGAATGTTTGTGCCCCCCCTTGCCCCTCAATTCATATGTTGAAACCTAATCCCCAATGTGTAGATATTAGGAAGGCCTTTGGGGGATGATTAGGTCATGAAGGTAGAACCCTCATGAGTGGGCTTAGTGCCCATATGAGAGACTCCCAAGACCTCTCTTGTCCCACATATATCATGTTGCTGTATTTTCATCAGATACCAAATCTCCGGCACCTTGATCTTAGATTTCCCAGCCTCAGAATTGTAAGAAATAAATTTGTTGTTTAAGCCACCCAGTCTAAGGTATTGTTAGATTAGCCTGGACCTAAGATCCTGGGGTAACTATACCAAAACACATTTTACATTAGAAAAAAGTGGGAGGGAATCTGTACCCATTTTATTTGGGATCTGACCATCTAGCAAGAATACACCCGCTATTGTCCTTCTGCAGAAAAGGTACTTGCTGAAATATGGAGGGTTGTAAAGAAGTAAGGGCCAACTAGATCTGGTAGGTAGGAGAAATAAGAGCCAGCAAAGAAAATTTAACATTAGAAAAACTTAACATTCAGATCTTCACTTTCTAAAACCGGCACAAGGAGGGCAAACCATTCAAATAACAAATAATGTGGGTGCAGTTGACTCCAAGCTCAAGGGCAGCCAATGTTGTAGCTAATAATGGAGAGTTGTTCTGTTGATTCAGCCAGTAGTGACAGGGCAGGGCTAGGGTTCAAAAGGTTAAGGAAATGTCAAAAATTACAGGAAAGGAGCGCTGGTCAGGTGGCTCAGATGGTTGAAGCATCATCCCATATACCAAAAAGTTGTAGGTTCAATCCCCAGGTGGGGCCAGTATGAGAAGCAACCACTCAATATTTCTTTCACTCCCTCCCTTCCCCTTTTTTAAAATCAATAAAAATATTCTTAAGTGAGGATTAAAAACAATATAGGAAAGGAGATTTTTAGTTTAGAGAGAATGAACCTTCTGATGTAAAAATATTCAACAGCCTAACAGTGTGTCTTAGAAAGAAATAAGCTGCCACCTCCAACAGGGTTTAAATATAAATCAGATAATAGAAAAGACACTGGCGTTAGGAAGAATGTTGCTTTACCTGCTTCATGGTGCTTTTTTCTCCCCAAATTCCAGACATTAGTTCTTCTGCTTTACCTTCTAGTTCTTTTCTTACTCCTGGGTGGGCCCATGGTTAGATTTTTTTATATAGTTCTAAAATGTAATATGAAGCAGAATACTCTGTATCTGGATAAGCAAGGTCTCAAGTGCCATCAAATACCAAGTTACTGTGATCCCGTGGGGAAATGGAATATCACTTGAAACAACATGGTCAGAGTAACATCGAGGAATAAATGGATCTACGAATTAAGAGTTACTGACATGTATACGTGAGTTTGTGTGTACATGGCTACAAATTAGTTTCACAACAAAATTTATAAGTGGCCTAGTGATCTGTATCTCAAATAAGAATTTATATTGTAGGAGACAGCTGATTTCCTAACGCAGCTGGTACTGGCTGTCAGTCCAGGCAGAAGAGTGTGCTGATGCTTCACCCAGCATCTAGGACCCAAATCTTTCCACACTTTCTTCCATACATACCCCCACCCAAGTAAAACAATGTTACCATCACTATTTAATGACACTTAGAGAAGTACATGACTTATTAAAAAAAAACCCAAAAACCAAAAACCAAAGTTTAGTTAAATCTGTTTAAGTTCCACAAGAGGGGATGGAATTGAAAATGCATGACATTAAAGAAACATCTGAAAAATAATTTAAAGATAGTAGTTATAAAGGGAGTGGAGCGGGAGGCTTACAGTTTGGGATTTCCTATAATACATTGTTTTTATTTTTTATTTATTTTTTTTTAATTTATGTATCTTTAGAGGGGAAGGGAAGGAGAGAGGGAGAGAAATATCAATGTATGGTTGCCTCTCATGCGTCCCCCGCTGGGAACTGGCCTGCAACCCAGGCATGTGCCCTGACTGGGAATCGAACCATGATCCTTTGCTTCACAGGCCCGCACTCAATCCACTGAGCTACACCAGCCAGGGCTAATACATTGTTTTTAAAGAAAGAATAAATTTAAATTTTTTCCCAGCTTAAAGAAAAATGTACTGTGATTAATCATAGTCATTTAAACAGCAAAGAGAAGTTGCTTTAAGTTTCTAGTATGATGATCTCCTCAAGGCTTTTCACATTTTATGTCAAGTGGTTTGGGTGCTCACATATACCATTACTGAGTCTAATGAAGTATCTTAAAATTCTACATTGCATAATGTTAGGTTGAATGCAACCTAATGTGACTATGCATTCAACATAATGTAACTAACTTCACATTAAGCAGGTAAACATCATTCTTTAAAAGTATTTCATTGTCACAACAAGGACAAATATTGTACATGCTGGATGATAATATTTATGAGGTATCCAGCATAGTCAATCTCATAGAAACAAAAAATACAATGGTGGTTTTCCAGGGCCTTTAGGGAGGGACATACAGGGAGTTGTTAGTACATGAGTACAGAGTTTCAATTTTGCAAGATGAAAAAATTCATTACACAACTATATGAATATATATAATAATAATGAACTTCAAAATTGTTAAAATGATAAATTTCATATTGCATGTATTTTTCCACAATTAAAAAAAAGTATATTATTATGAAATAGACAGAAAATACCAAATATTGGTGAAGACATTGAGTACCTGGAACTGTTGGGAGAGTAATTGATGCCATTACTTTGGGAAACTGCTGGGCAGTTTCTAAGCTGAACGTATGCACAAACCCAACAATTCCATAAACATGCAACAGAAACTGGTATATATATTCACCAAAACACATGTAAGTGCCCCAAGTTAGAAACAATCCACATGTCCACTGTCAGTAGAATGGATGATTAAACTGTGGTGTTCATTCCAGCAATGAGAATGAATATACTACAGCCACAGTAACACCATGGATGAAACTCTCAAATATGAAGCCAAATGAAAAACTTCACACAAAAGAATAAACACTTCATTCCACTCTTTATGAATCCATCTGTCATACTAATCTATAGTATTACAAATCAGGATAGTAGCTATCTTTTGGGGGAAGTGATGACCAGCAAGTGTCACCAGGAGAAACTTTTGGGGATTGAAAATCTATTACTTGATCTGAGTGTGCTCAACTTGTGATTTGGCATGTTTCTGTATGAATTATTGTTACAACTTGATAGAATTCATTTATTTTCATGATTGACCTAACTCTGTACTTCTGAAATCTGACAAATACTTAAGTTGTAGATTCTTACTCCTTTAGTCAGGCTCCTGCAATATTAACTTGGGGTAGTTTTGAATAGCAATCCACTGCACTGGCCTTACAAACTTCCTGCTTATGGGATATATCATGGGTATCCACAAGAATGTTGATGCTGTCCTCTATGTTACCCTAAAGTAGACAGCTTCTGCTTGCTGCTTCTTCCCTCCCCTTAAGTGTTGGGTCTGGGAGGAGGAGGAGAGGAAGATGACCTACACAGTTGGTGCTCTGTGAGTTTCTGCCAAGACCACCCTAGGCTGGGGGAAGAATGAGAGAGAGCTACAGAGTGAAGGAGCTGTCCATCCTTTGCTATATCATGGAAATTGATTTCCTGTTAATACTACTTCGGTAAGAGGAGTTATGAAAAGTGAATACAAGGATGGAAGAAATCACCCTCCAGTACTGACCCTCTACTGAAGTATGTGTTTCTTGGCATCTAAAACAAATAGAAATCACATACTTCAAGGATTTCTAGTACAAATAGGATTGGTATATCTCTCCTTAACACACAGAAGGAAACCCCATAACATAATAGTGTTTCACGACAGTGCTGTTTAACTACTACTTCGTAATAATAATTACCACTGTGTACCAGGCAATTTTTCTTTTATTCTTTACTTTCAGGAATATTCCTTACAAGTTATTTACCAACCAGGCTGAGAAATTTTCCTTATTTCCTGATGTTTCTCAACAGTGTCCTGAATTGCTTTAACAGTATCAGCTCACATTCTCTATCTAATTTGACTAAGAAGTTTCAATTACCTTGTTAATGTCTCAAGAGTGTTAGGCATGGCCATGAAATAGAAGCCTGCAATGCCTGCCATAATACTTAGGAAGGCAGCCCAAGATTCATGGAGGTCAATAGATTGGTTAAGTCCTCACTAGACAGTGAACAGCAGAAACAACAGTAACCTGCAGAGCCCCAGAATGGGCCTCTAGCTCATTAGGGCCTGATGCTTCCAGGGGTCTTTACTGACCCAAAGGGGAAAGGAAAGGAGTTTGGAAAGGGAATGGTTGTGAAGGCAGAGGCTGTGGAAGATGCTCAGAAACACAGAGGGTTTGTCAACATATTTTGACCACAGAAAATAGACCAGTGAGTATTTCATATTTTTTCCTGATGATGGTATTTTTTTTTCTTTTGAAGACATATAAAAAGAGTTCTGTAAAGGCAATGTATAAAAAAGAAGACTCCTTCCAGAAAATGTCAAAACATGATTCCATCAGACTATACAGTCTAAACTGATGGATCATGAATTTCAGGTTGGTAACAATTTGCAGATTAGTTGTAAATTAAATGTGAAAAGTCTAAATATGAAGGTTACCCACTACAAAATAAATCTTATATAAGGAGCTGTACTTTCCCTGTCCATGTTGTCAAATATGCAGGCTGAATTATGTGTCCCAAGATTTTATCATGAAAATGAGATTTCCTTCATGAAAGACTAAGCAATAAAGTGTGAGAGAAATTTGAACTTTTTTTCTTTCCAAGCCACAAATTAAAACACAAAGAAAACTGAGAGCCACCTGGAATTGAGAAAACATCTTTAAAAGCAGCACTATACAAGAACGCAAAGGTATAGATGAAATAAAGTGAAGAACTGTTTTAACCCTTAAATCACAGATCTATGAGCAAATTTTTCTATTGAATTGAATCTATTAACCAAGTAATACAACTCTGATTTTGTAAGGGAAAAGCAAGCCATTTTTAGTAACACCCAAGAAGCAACCTAGTTTTTGTTTTCTGCTCTGTCAAACTGCTTGGTCTGCTAAGTCAAGATAGGGACCCTTAACCCCTTATCACTCACCCCACCTGCCTTACTGCCCACACCCTGCTCAGCTGACTCCCTCCCGCATTCAGCTTCTGTAATCTGCTTGCAACACTTCCCGCCACAGCTTTTGCACCACAGTCTGAGAGTATATAGGAAAACTTACTCCCCATGTTCGGGGCCCAGAATTTGGAGGCTGTCTCCTCTGGGTCCTCATGCATTAATAAAGCACTTACTCCGTAGACCCCACATTGTGTCAGAGTCCATTTTTCCGCAACATTTTGGTTCTGTGACCGGGAAACGACTCACACAAGAAGGCCATTTGCCTCCGGTGAAGGCAGCCGGGGTCGGTGAGGTGGTCCCGGTGACTGCAGGGAAGCACGTGCCCCAGTGATTTTTGGGTCCCAGGAAGCTGGGCCCATCTTAGCCTGGACCTCGGGCTGCTCTTTGACCTGGGCTGGCGGGAAGGAGGGAAAGGTTGAAGGAGGGAAAGGATCTTTCCCCCTTTTCAGGAGGCGCCAAATCGGTAAGTGCCCCGGGGACCAGGCCCGAGCAACCAGGCCCACCTTAAGGGTGGAAGGGGAGGCTGATCACCTCTCAGGCCTTTTGGCCTCAGGTTCAGGTAGGGTTTCCCGGCTCTGGAGGGAAATGTAATAACTTCAGTGTGACTGTGTTTGTATGTTGGTGTGAATGTGTCTGTGGCTCCACGGGAAATTTTTCCCACGGGGCATGACTGTGCCCTCATCTGTGGTTCCTCGGTCTGTCATACGGCATAACGGTTGGATTTGTTAACCTGGACGACTACTCGGGTAACCTTAGCCAAGACAGACCCAAGTCCCTCGAGAGAGGAGAGGCCAGGAGGGCACCTGAGTGGTTTCCCTTCAAGGAAACACCCTCA
>PVKM010014784.1:0-13833 GCA_004027735.1 Carollia perspicillata | reverse complement strand
AAAACTTTTAAACCTAGAGTTAATAAAAACCTCAATTACTTGTTTTCTGGTTTCATGGGAAAAAGCAAATTTCTCACATTAGTTCTGGTCTAATCAGAAACATGTATTGAAGACCTAGGAAAGGTCGCTGTGGCCAGTTTGGGGAGAATACCTTTGCTGCCAGGGACCCAGGAAGAGTTATTTGGGGCTGATGAGCGCTTCAGCCTGAGGCAAAGAGCATGTCTCTGCCAAGAGACCAGGCCCGAAGGAGCATGTCTCTATAAGGCACCAATGGACCCATTTGGTGCAAGAAAATGCCTCTGCCTGTGTATTATTCTAGAACTCTGTGTTTTGGATTTTGCTCTGTATCTGTTCTGGAAAAGGAAATTGAAAATTCCAGAAAAGGTTGAAACTTAATACTCTGTAAGAAAGTAAATAAAGAAAAAAGATTTTCCAGCATGCTTTGTATTTTTCTCCCTACCTGATCCCTCCAGAATTTGGCATTCTGAAAGAGCGTGTGATGACGTGAGGTTTCTTTAAATAAAACCAATAATACTAATATTATTGGTTTTATTAAACTAATAAACTAATATTAATATTAGTTTTGTTAACCAAGACTTTGACTGAAATGTCATGCCCGAAGGAGGCATGTATGGTTTCTGGTTGTCACCAGAAAGCCCTGGGAAACTGGGATTGACTTGCAAAGCTAGTGGAAGCCCACGAGAAAAGCCTGGTACTTTGGTTGGCTGTGCGATTCATGCCAGTCTTTCCAGGGAGGGAATGAAGGTTGCTTTCCTGAAAGATAACTAAAAAAGAACCTGTAAGCACAATAGAGGCTCAAAGACTTGAGCGAAACAACTGGTACAGGCGAAGCCAGATGTGTGGCTATGCTTCTGTGCCCTGAGGGGTGGACTGAGAAGTTCCCTGTGTGAGTTCCAACAAAGTGCACTTAAAGATCATAAGAGATCCAGGCTGCTCTTGGTGTGTTTATGCAAACGAACAGTTAAAATTAAAAGCAGGGCTCAAAGTAGTCCTTGTAATAACAGTGAGGATGATCTTAAGGAGAAAAATAGTAATTCAAGGAAAATCACAATGCTCAATTTTAGACATCTGAATGGTACAGCTAACTGTCTTGAAAGTTTGTTTTCATTTGATAGTTAAAACTAAGTTTGTAATATCACCAAAGCAATTTACAGGTGCAAAGGACCTTGCAATAGAATGTCTTCCCAAAAGACAGCCTCACAGGCACAGAGACTGGTTTGGGGATTGTTATGTGAATTAACCTGTGTACTCTTCTGTTTTCATAAGATGTATGCCTATGAGTGATTGGTTACAATATAGACCTCACTTAAGGAGCCTCTCTTCATTGTTGTCCCCTGAGACTCAACAATTTCACTGAATTAAGTAGTTAAGTTGGTAAAATGTTCAGGCCAGCTGTGGGCTTCACCTTTTTCCTTTTCTGTCTTGATGGCTTGGACAGAAAAGGCTCAGAAATCTGAAAGGAGAGAAATCCTAATGTATTCCCCTCAGCCCGAGTGAAGTATAGTAGGCCACAAAAGTTTTATTAAGTGTAGCATGCCTTACACACCTTCCTCCAGATAAGCCATTCTTAAGTCCCTGCCTTTGTCATTTAGTGATTATGATTTAATTTTGCCTCCCATTTCTTGCCTAATCTGTCACCTCCAGAATATGACCAGGATGCCAACAGTCCAGTAATGCCAGCCTTTGGACACCAAACCTGCCACTTCCTAGTGACGGCCAACTGTCTAGGATCCTGTAAGGTCCTTCCCTTACAGGAAGGACTTCCTCTGTGCTGTACCCCCACCCCCTTTTCAGAGCACCCCTGACCCAAGGGTAGGTAAGACGACATCCATGTCCAGCCGAAAGTAGTTACAAGAAGATGAGACCTTTGTTCATTGTCCTTTATATGAATATAGAGTTGGTGTATATCTGAACGGTGAGAATGATTCAAGATGCAGCCAAGAGGGGGGCCAGCGCACTCCATTAGGCCTGAGGATTATGTTTGAGTAAAATTTTAAAAAAAAGACAGAATTTGAGGCTAAGGGGGTAACTAGACCAGACTCAGTATCTAGAGAGATTAGGACAAACCTTAGACACCATAAATAAGGCCAAACTAGGCCGGGCACCCCAGCCCCAAGGGAAGCCAGTGCACTCCTTTCAGCCAGGACAATATACATAAATAAAAGATTAGAAAAGGGAACCCCTTCAGCCAACCTGGGCAGGTCCCCACCTGGTACTATTAACCACTCCAGCTGCCCTTAAAGTTGCAGGTGTCACCCCCTGGATCCACCATAGCCGAGCAAAAGCAGCCGCGGACCCCGATGCAGAAGGAACCAGACCCGTCTTGTGACTGCCAGCCCTGAAGCTCTAGAGGTTGCTGGCTAGGGGAGGAAACTCCCCCCAAGAATGGACCATTGTCCCTTCTGAAGCCCGGCTCAGAGTCAACCCAGAGAAGCCAAGGTAGCTTTACAGAATAGGCAAGCCCTAGATCTCCTAACAGCTGAGAAAGGACAGACCTGACTATTTCTCGAGGAAGAATGTTATTACTTTGTCAACCAGTCTGAAATTATAGCTAAAAAGGTTAAAGAACTGAAAGACAGTGTAAGGCGCCAGCTTCAAGACACCAGAGGAAACACTTGGGGGTTACATACACAGATCTGGATACAATGGCTATCACCTTTCCTCAGCCCCTTAGTATTGATTCTCCTAATAATAAGCATAGGACCCTGCATACTACAAACCTTCATTCAGAACTTAGAAGCAGCAGTTACTCAGAGAGCCATTGCCTCGGTCCTATCCCTCCAACAGTACCAATACCAGAGACTCTCAGCAAAGACTAGAAGCCGTAGCTATGACCAATTATCTGATGATGTTAAGACTAGAATGAGTCTCGTCTAGCATCAAAGAGGGGAATGTAAGGGAAAAGGAAGCCATTTTTAGTAACACCCAAGAAGCAACCTAATTTTTGTTTCCTGCTTCTGTAAAACTGCTTGGGCTGCTAAATCAAGATAGGGACTCTTAACTCCTTATCACTCACCCCGCCTGCGTTATTGCCCGCACCCCGCCTGGCTGACTCCCTCCCGCATTCAGCTTCTGTAATCTGCTTGTAACACTTCCCGCCACATCTTTCGCACCACAGTCTGAGAGTATATAGGAAAACTTACTCCCCATGTTTGGGGCCCAGAATTTGGAGGCTGTCTCCTCTGGGTCCGCATGCGTTAATAAAGCGCTCACTCCATTGACCCCACATTGTGTCAAAGTCCGTTTTTCTGCAACAGTGTTAAATTCTTTAGACATAGTTCACTTGTGAGGCATCTCAGAATGTGTATTAGTTATAAATATAAAGATGACTAAATTCTATTCTGGTTCTTGAGTATATAATTGTTATAAAGGTAACTTCTGTAGAGGATTAAAAACAAAACTTTTGATACTCAACAGGAAGACAAAGTTATGGGGCATTGCAAATATTCTCTGAACTACTCCAGAAAGGGAGATAATTTTTTTGTTCCCTTTACAGGTTGAATAAGGTGAAAAACAAATAGTAAGTATATAAATTTTGTTATATTTTTGGTAACAAAGTAAACTAGACATATATTTGTTTGAAGATCTGTTTTTCTAGGCTCCTTTAAAAGTAAAAAATTCTATTATGCTTATTAGTTTAGTTTGTTTATTAGACACATAGAGAGCAGGAAGACAGCTCTTGCTGGGGGCAGGTTAAGGAGTAGAGGGACTGAGTAAAAAGGAAAAAGGACTCATGGGCATGGACAACAGTGTGGTGATTTGCAGTGGGGAGGGAGGTACAAGGTGGGTAAATGGTAATAGGAAAAATACAAATAAAATTTTAAAAATAAATAATAAGTTAATTAATTTTTAAAAAGTAAAAAATTAATAAGCAGAAATAAGTCAATTAGGGAAATCTAAAAGATAGCCTTCAATAATTTTCCTTTAAAATGAAGCAATCCAGAAAGAACTAAAAGACATGTAGACCAAGAAAAGTACATGATATTTTTATGTGTTAGGAAGAAGCTAGAAAATATTTAATAGGCATAAATTTGATGTATCTCTTATTGATAAAATAACGATGAAGTTTCAAATGGGGAAAAAAAGACTATTTTAAATAACTACACCTTCGAAGCCAGTAGGAAACTCAGCAAGAAAAAGAATAAGTAGGTCAATGAATTTCTCATTATATAGGTCTTTTGAACCACATTTTAAATAAAGTCTAGTTGCCTTTCTAATTCTACTATATACTAATAAAAACTGCAATAACATATCTAAAACCTTCTATGAAATAATTGTATGGCAATTGCTTTTAACACTGAACCAAAACTCAGCCCTCTCTCAAATGTGTTAAACTATATTGATCATCTTATTTATTAAGTGCAACAGATGCTTTATTTCACCATAGATCATTACAAATGAGATAAATATACCTTTTTCTGCAAAGCAGTTCTCTCTATTGCTGTCATTAATGTGTGTGGTGTAGGTGTGCATGTTTCCAGTTGGTTGGGTTTGGCTGCCTCTTGTGCAAAATGGCTACAACAAAAAAATGAAATTAGTATTTGTAAATTCCACACTAATACTAAAAATTCTGCAGTTAAACTGTGATCCTTGGATAATTCCCAAGCAACAGCTTTTATTCAGTTGCTGCCTTCTTCCGTGTTCCTCGAGAGTTGGCCTTCTGTTTCCAATAAAGAACACCTAAGCAACATCGTGGTCTTGCTCACATGGCATTCAGAGAAAACCACATTCAGCCACAGATTACTGACAACTGAAAAGAAAGAAAGCACAGCATTTTGCTGTTGCAAAGTAGGGTGGAGAGTGGTCCAAATTACAGTGTTAAAGGCATAGAGACTTAGGCCAGAGGCAAGCAGGCATTCACTTTGGGAGTCAACTGCATGTCACTGAAGTTTCTGCATAGTTGGCAGTATTATGCATGAATTACCTTGTGGGTATCGCTGTCTACTACACATTCTGTTTATGTATTTATGTTGCCTACAAGATACCCACTTCAGATTTAAGGACACACAAACTGAAAGTAAATGGATGGAAAAAGATATTCCATGCAAATGGAAACAAAAATGCTGGGGTAGCAATACTTGTATCAGATAAAACAGACTTTACAACAAAGCCTATAAGACACAAAGAAGGACACTTCATAATGATAAAGGAAGCAATTCAACAGAGGATCTAATTCCTATAAACATCTATGCACCTAACAGAAAAGCACCTAAATATATACAGAAAACATTGATGAACGTGAAGGGAGAGGTTGACAGTAGTCATAGTTGGGGACTTTAACACCCCATTGACATCAATCGATAGATCATCCAGACAGAAAATCAACAAGGAATGGTGGCCTTAAATGACACATAAGACTAGATGAATGTTTTTATTTTTATTTTTTCATAGATAGTATCTTTATGTATTTTACAGTAATTATAACATATGCAGTGACACTAAAATGCAGACATATTTCGAAAGTACATTTCTTCTATTGTTCTTTGTCTTTTTTAGAATCCACCAACTTGTACCCAATGAGTTAGCATCTGGTAATTTGTTTCTCAATTTTTGGATCATTTATACTTGCATCAGATTTACTTAGGGTATGTAGCAGATGGTTCAGACTAGCTTCCTCTTCTGCAAGCAGATACAGCCATGAAAGTGTGAGGGAAGGAGTGACTATCATGAAGCAGTGGCCCTTTTCCTGTTTCTGCTAAATGTAGGTTAGGTTATGGTCAGACTTTCCTGGGACAACTGTAGGTGTTTCCTGTACTTCTCCCATACCTTTCTGGTGCCCCCAGGAGAGGAAGTGCCATCTATTTTGCTGGCATATTTGGCAGCAGAGATTGACTAATTCCCTAATGGCCCAGTCAGAACAGGCAAAGAAGCTCCCTTGATGATCAAGTTCTATGATGTTATTTGGTCAATTCTTCCTGGAAGTCACACCTGGAGCCAGGTACACAAACTCTCCCCCAAAATTGTGTGGGCATCCAATTGCCTGCTTGAAAATTTTTTTCCTCTGAAACTAAGTAGATTGGTTTTATTATCTGTAACCAAATGGACACAGAATGCTTATTGTTACCCTGGGAATCTTTATCTTAAACTACCTTCCAAGGATATTTGGTGCACAGTGATATTTGAGAACCTGTGCTTGGTCAAACATGAAGAAGGGTAAATCTGTAAGGCGATCACCACTATGAAACAGTAAGGCAGGCAATGAGCTTCAGTTTGACCCCTCCAGATAGATTTAATTGATATATTTAGAACATTCCTCCAAAAGCAGCAGAATATTCATTATTTCCAAGTGTACAGGGAACATTTTCTAGGTTAGTCACATGCTAAGCCACAAAACAAGTCTCAATAAGTTTAAGAAGATTGAAATCATGTCAAGTATCTTCTCTGATCACCATGCTATGTAAGTAGAAATCTATTACAAGGAAAATGAAAAATACAAACACATGGAGGTGAAATAACATGTTATTAAACGAATGGGTCAATGATGAGATCAAGGAAGAAATCAAAAGATACATACAGACAAATGAAAATGAAAACACAATGAACCAAAAGCTATGGGACATAGCAAAACCATTTCTAAGTGGGAAAAACCATAGCAATAGAGGCCTACCTCAATAAACAACAAAAAAAATCTCAAATAAATAATCTAACTAACCTTACACCTAAAGAAACAAGAAAAAGAACAAACAAAGCCAAAAGGGATTAAAAAGAAGAAAAGAATAACTATCGGAATAGAAATAAACAAAATATAGACCAAAAAATACAGAAATGAGCAAAATCAAGAACTGGTTCTTCAAAAAGATAAATATAACTGATAAACCTTTAGTCAGACTCATCAAGAAAAAGAGTGGACTCAAATAAAATCAGAAATGAAAGAAGAGAAGTGACAACTCACACTACAGATATACCAATGATTATAAGAAAATATGACAAACAGGTAACAGATGTGCCAAACAAAAAAAAATGGCCCTAATGAAAGAACAGTTCAAGTCTCCAGAAAAAAATACAACTAAGTGACAAGGAGATAGACAACCTATCAAATCCACAGTTCAAAACACTGGTTATCAGGATGCTCCAGGAACTCACTGAGTTCTTCAATAGCATAAAAAAAAACCAGGTAGCAATGAAGGTTGCATTATGTGAAATAAAGAAAAATCTACAGGAAACCAACAGTGATGGGAAGGAAACCAGGACTCAAATCAATGGTTTGGAGAAGGAAGAAAGAAATATTCAACCAGAACAGAATGAAGAAACAAGAATTCAAAAAAATGAAGAGAGGCTTAGGAACCTTCAGGATGTTTTTAAACATTCCAACACCTGAATCCTAGGGGTGCCAGAAGGAGAAGAAGAAGAGCAAGAAATTGAAAACTTATTTGAACAAATAATGAAGAACTTCCCCAATCTGGCAAAGGAAACAGACTTCCAGGAAGTCCAAGAAGCTCAGAGAGATCCAAAGAAGTTGGACCCAAGGAACCACACACCAGGGCACATCATAAATACATTAGCCAAGATTAAAGAGAAGGAGAGAATCTTAAAAGCAGACAGAGTGAAGGAAAGAGTTATCTACATAGGAGTTCCTATAAGGCTATCGGCTGATTTTTCAAAAGAAACCTTGCAGGCAAGAAGGGGCTGGAAAGAAGTATTCAAAGTCATGAAAGGCAAGGACTTATGCCCCAGATCACTCTATCCAGCAAAGCTATCATTTAGAATGGAAGGCAGATAAAGCGCTTCCCAGATAAGGTCAAGTTAAAGGAGTTCATCACCACCAAGCCCTCATTATAAGAAATGTTAAAAGTTCTTATCTAAGAAAAAGAAGATAAAAAATATAAACAGTAAAATGACAGCAAACTCAAACAGGTATTTAACAACTGAACTTAAAAAAAAGAGAAAGAAAACTAAGCAAACAACTAGAACAGGAATAGAATCACAGACATGGAGATCACATGAGGAGTTATCAGTGGGAGAGTGAGAGGGCAAGAAAAGGAGAAAAGGTACAGAAAATAAGCAGCATAAATGGTAGGTAGAAAATAGACAGGGGGAGGTTAAGAATAGTATAGGAAATGTAGAAGCCAAAGAAACTTATATGTACAACCCATGGACATGAACTAAAGGGCAGGGGATGTGGGTAAGGGGGGTGTGGAGGGAGGAGGGCAATAAAGGGGGGGAAAATGGGACGATTGTAATAGCATAATCAATAAAAAAGAAAAGAAAAAGAAAATACAACAAACAATTATATGCCAACAAATTGAACTTGGAAGAAATAGATAAATTCCTAGAAATACAATCTTCAAAGATTGAATCAAAAAGAGAAAATCGGAATAGATTGATAGCTCCAAACAAAATTGAATCACTAATCAAAAAGCTCCCAAAAAACAAATGTCCTTGACCAGATGCCTTCAGAGGTAAATTTTACCAGTCAGAGAAGAATTAATATCCTTCTCAAACTACTCCAAAAAAATTTGCAAGGAAGGCTTCTTACAATTTTTGAAATTGAAAGGGAAGGTTTCCAATTTCATTTAATGAGGCCAGCAATAATATCCTGACCAAAACCAGAAAAAGGTATTACAAAAACAAAAATTATAGGCCAGTATCCCAGGTGAACATCCTCAATAAAATACTACTAAAGCTGATTGAAGTGGGATTTATTCCTGGGATGCAAGGTTGGTTCAATTTCTACAAATCAATTAATTTGATATACCACATAAACAAAATGAAGGATAAAAGTCATATAATATCAACAGATAAAAAAATCACTTGTGAAAATCCAGCACCCATTTATGATAAAAACTCTCACCAAAGTGGGGATAGAGGAAACGTACCTCAAGACAATAAAGGTCATATAAGTCAAACCCACAGCTAACATCATATTCAACAATGAAAAGCTGAAAACTTTTTCTTTAGGATGAGGAGCAAAACAATAATGTCCACAGTTATCAATTTTATTCAACATAGTATTGGGATTCCTACCCACAGTAATCAGACAATAAAAAGAAATAAAAGCCATCTGAATCAGAAAGGAAGAAGTAAAACTATCATAATTTTCAGATGTATGATAATATATGGAGAACACTAAAGAAGTCACAAAAACCCAATTAAAACTAACAAATGACCTGGCTGGTATAGCTCAGTAGACTGAGTGCGGGCTGTGAACCAAAGTGTCACCGGCTCAATTTGCAGTCAGGGCACATGCTCGGGTTGGTGGTCAGGTCTCCAGTGGGGGCCACATGAGAGGCAACCACACATTGATGTTTCTCTCCTTCTCGTTCTACCTCCCTTCCCCTCTCTCTAGAAATAAATAAAAATAAAATCTTTAAAAAAACAACAAAACAAACAAATGAATTCAGTAAAGTAGCAGGATACAAACTAATATTCAGAAATTGATTACATTTTTATATACCAATAATGAACCACCAGAAAGAGAAAATAAGAAAACCATCTACTGACAATTACATCAAAAAGAACAAAATACCAAGGAATAAATGTAACAAAGGAGGTAAAAGACCTATATTTGGAAAACTATGACATTGAAGAAAGAAAGTGAATAATATACAAATAGATGGAAGGATATAGGTTCATTGATAGAAAGAATTAACATCATTAAAATGCCCATACTACCAAAGGAATCGGAAGATTCAACGCAATCCCTATCAAAAAATACCAGTGGCATTTTTCACAAAACTAAAATAACCCACAAAATACTGCAAATAGACAAAGCAATCTTAAGAAAGAACAAAGTTGGAGGTATCAAACTATATACAAGGCTATAGTAATCAAAACAGTATGGTACTGGCATAAGACAGACACGAAGACCAATGGAACAGAAGGGAGAATCCACCTCTACGGTTAATTAATTTATGACAGCAGAGGCAAGAATATATAACGGGGTAAAGATAGCTTCTCTAATAAATGGTGTTGGAAAAACTAGACAGATACATGCCAAAAAATAAAGTAAACCATTTTCTTAAACTATATACAAGAATAAACTCAAGATATCTTAAAGATTTAAATTTAAGACCTGAAACCATAAAAGTTCTAGAAAAAAGTAGAGGCAGCAAACACTTTGGCATTGTTCTTAATAATTTTTTGGGGGATAGGTCTACTCAGGCAAGGGAAACAAAAAGAAAAAAATGAACAAATAGTACTACATCAAACTAAAAGAGTTTTTGCACAGTGAAGAAAACCATTAACAGAATGAAAAGACAACCTACTGAATGGAAGAAAATATTTGCCAATGACACATCCAATAATGCATTAATACTCAAAATATATAAGGAACTCATACAACTTAACATGCATACACACAACCTGATTAAACAACGGGCAGATGATCTGAAGAGACATGTCTCCAAAGAGGACATACAGATGGCCCACCTAGATATATGAAGAGATGCTCAACATTACTAATCATCAGGGAAATGCAAATTAAAAGCACAATGAGATATCACCTCACATATAGCGGAATGACTATCATTAATGCATCAACAAATAATTTCTGGTGAGGAGGTAAAGAGAAGGGAACCTTCATGAACTGTTGGTGGGATTGCAAATGAATGCAGTCACGTGGAAAACAGTATAGAGTTTCCTCAAAAACTTAAAAACAGAACTGCCATATGACCCAGCAATTCCACTTCTAGGTATTTATCTGAAGAAATCCAAAACACTAATTTGAAAAGATATATACGTCTCTATGTTAACTGCAGCATTATTTTATAATAGCCAAGAAATGGAAGCAACCTAACTGTTCATTGATAGCAGAATAGATAAAGAAGATGTGGTACAATAGCATATTGCTTGGTTATTAAAAAAAGAATGAAATCTTGCCATTTGTGTCGATATGGATAGATGTAGAGAGTAGCATGCTAAGTGAAATACCATATTTCCCATGTGTAATGTGCACCCATGTTTTTGGCCCAAACTTGCAGGAAGAAAATCCTTCATTTTAATTTTTAATTCAATTATTTATTTATTTATATTTAGATACTTTTTTTTATTAAAAGGGTATTATTTTGCATATGGATATATATCATTATTGCTTTCTAGAGTTGCACTTTTAACACATAAGCAGCATAAATGAGAGTTAAAAACATTTATGTAAGTCAGACAGACAAAGACAAATACCATATAATTTCACTTACATGTGGTATCTAAAAAACAAAATAAATGAACAAAGAAAAGAGAAACAAATTCATAGATATGGAGAACAAATTGATGGTGGCCAGATAGATGGAGGATTAGGGGGAATGCATGAAAAAGGTGAAGGGATTAAAAAGTACAAATAGCCAGTAACGAAAACAGCCACAGGCCTGTAAAGCACAGTGTAGGGAATATCATCAACATTATTGTAATAACTATGTATAGTGTCAGATGGGTACAATTTAATGCGGTGATCACTTCAAAAGTTATATAAATGTCTAATCAATACATGCACCTGAAACTAATATAATATTGTATGGCAACTTTATTTGAAAAAATAATAAAAATTTAAAAAAGGAATTAGAATTCCTCCACTCCATAAGATTTCCAAATAGCAATGCTCACACAAGCTATGCTTTTCTTTTACTAACTGAGAAGTTAAAATATGAAGGTCATTTGAAGCAAAGAGGTTTTCCTCCATTGATTTTTTTAGATGAGACAACCATTTATTACTTATGGTTCACTTTCCACAGCCTTCTATCTCCGCCTCGACATTAATATGGCTCTTTTCTGCAATAACATCACGTCATCTTTCTCCTGGAATTTTCTCTGAGTATTGTTACTTCAGCCAACTATCAGTTAAAGAACATGACACCGCAAAAACCTTGGATGAATCCAATGGTGACTTTTTCCTACCCTAAAGCTGCTTCATTCTTAGATCTTTTTTTTCAGACCTAACCATCTCTAAGTGTAAATTTAACTTAAACTCAGGTTAATGCTTTGATATGTAACTCAGATTTGCTTTAGTCACCTGGACTCAAGAGCTTTCTCATAAGTTAATCCATTGGCCAACGGCTGTGAGCGTGTTTCCTGACTCTACAAAAAGAAATTGGATCCTCAGTTTCAAGGTACAGAGGAAGCCAGTCAACAGGTGACAAACAATTAAAAGAGAAGGGGTTCCTTCATTCTGTAAGGTCAGTGGCAACAGCTTGGCTTTTCCTGGCTTTCCAGACCAGGAGGACTAGAGGGTTTGTCTGAATCAGATTAAGAGCAGCATAACAGAGCTTTAAACGTTGTAAAAGGAGACTGTGAAAGGTTAGAGGTTCCAGTCATATACCTCTTACATAACTCAAAGGCCTCCAAGTCTTTGAGTCACAGACAATGACAAGCACCTGCAGGAGTCAATTGTACTTTCCCAAATTGGAGGTGCCTCTTGGGAAGTAAATGTCAGCTCCAGTTTGTATTCAGATTCACAGGTCTTGTACAGAGGGCACAGAGGCGATGGAGAGCTCACAATTAACTTCCAAATAACATTGATGCTGTTGACTCAGGACTTGGTTCCGGAAGCTCCTACCAACCTGCAGAATTGGTGGCTTTTCAGAAAGGGGATAGGAACAATGCATGCTTTTCTTCGAGCGTCACTGTTGGAGAAGTTCTGAATAAATGACTAAAATGACTGTCTTAAGAGCTTCACAGATGGAGAGCAGATGACAGCTGGCGGTGGGGAGGTTAGGAGGTGGAGGGATTGAGCAAAAAGAAAAAAGGACTCATGGACATGGACAACAGTGTGGTAACTGCTGGGGGGAGTGGGGTATGACGGGACTAAGTGGTAATGGGAAAAAATACAACAAAGATTAAATTAAAAATAAAAGTGAAGAAATGTACACAGAAAGAAAAATAAGCCTATGTTTCTAGATTTCGAATTCTAACAAATTCTAAAGTTTATGTAATAGTCTAAGGTCACCAAAGTCATGGACACGGAGAAAGCAAGCTGAATCTGCTCATTCTTATCTGACTTACGAAACTATGTTAGTATTTCATCAGGTGTTTTGCTACCAGCTATGGGGAATGAAAGAAGTCAAAGGAGAAAAGAATACCTGTTCTTTTTCCATTTCATTCTAATTTTCTAAAGGTGACATTTAAATAATAATAAAATGTAAATGCATTAAATTCTCCACTTAAAAGACAAAAAATAAAAATAAATTTAAAATAAAATAAAAATAAATAAAATAATAAAAAAATAAAATAAAATAAGAATAGAATAGAATAGAATAGAATAGAATTCAGCCTTGCATGGCTTAGGATTATAGGAGTTATTTCCAAGCAGTGTCTGGAAAGTTGAGCAAAACTATATTCAGACAAACAAGAGGTACACAGACAGATTGTTCTGTGGGGGAACGGAGGAAGAGACAGAGGGGGTCCTAGCACAACTGGGTCAATCAGAGAGCCTTTTCAGGAATTTGGAATCACTACTGTGAAAATGACATTATACCTCTTCTTGTGATTCTGGACTCAATTCCAAGAATTGGCATCTCTCACTTCCCATTAGGCCTCGGCAGATAGAAAAAGGCAGGCTCAAAAGAGGAGACAGTGTGTCTGACCCTCAGACCAGGGTTGAATAATACTCAACAATCCTCAACTGCTTTCCAACCCAAGTGGCTGAGATGACCCTGTAGCCTGGGAATCGATCTTCACCCTATGCTTCACAGACCTTCACTTATAACCTAAGATAACGAATTCAGAAGTACACTTTTAATTTTTTCCTTAGTGAATCTAGGTATCCAGATTTCAAAAATAAAAACTAGGCTTGGATTTTTTTTTATTGCCTGTGCTTTATTTTTTTTTCATAATATATATATATATTTTATTGATTATGCCATTGCAGTTCTCCCATTTCCCCCC
>PVKM010014783.1:0-28595 GCA_004027735.1 Carollia perspicillata | reverse complement strand
ACAACTGTAATAGAATAACAATAAAAATTTAGAAAAAAGATGCAAATAAACCAGAAAAAAGAACTGTAGCATCAAGAAATAACAAAAGTGCTTTACTGAATCATCAATAGCTATTTATCATGAGTATTTTTAAAAAATAATAAAATAACATTGAATCTTGGCAAGTTACAATTTGGGGAACAACACTGTTTTCATACAAGGAAACTGCTCTTTACTTTCATAATTTGAAGTAAAGTAAACCACATTAACATTATTACTTGTTGAAATGAATTTTATCACATGGACAAAATAAATGGCTTTCAATAATTTGCATACAATTAGACTGACCAGTTTTTGGTGTACATTTTGATGAGATTGACAACTGTATACAGTCATGTAACTACTTCCAGAGCAATGATACAGATACAGTAGAATTCTATCAGTGCTCAAATTTCTCTTATAATCCTGACAATCAATCCCCTTACCTGTGCACTGACCTCTGGGAAACACTCATCTCTATTCTGCCTTTAATCTGTGAAATCTCTTTTCCCCATGGTATTGAAATGATGATATCTCTGTTCAGTTGATTTTTGTTATTTAAATTTTTTTTTGACACAGCACAGGTCAGTGCTATATCTGCAAATTTAACTGTCAATCACTGATTGGTCAAATGTTTTCATTAATTACCTTGAGTGAATAAAATGTCCACATTTTAACCAATGAATGAATCTATGTGTAGATCAAGTTTTGCATTTTACCATGAATTTTATACTTTACTGAATTCTCTCATGTTTTGTTTGCTTTGCATGCAGCTTCAAAATTAGTCATAAATGTGTGGACTTCCACCATTTCCACATCTTCCTTGTTTTTGCATGCAACCTCCTACTCAGCTATGGTTGTGTAGAGAGCTTGGTACTTAACCAGTGGTTTTCCTTGATTGTGTGTATAGTCACTTCATAAGTCAAGGATGTGGGATAGTTACAAGCCTCTCTCAATGGCTCTTTTATTTTCTGGATCCTCTCTTTATGTTTCTGGCTAGTTCTCTGTTCTGCCATTACCCTACTAGGACCACGAGCTCGGGATAAGTGAGCTGCAGACTTTTCTTGTTTGCTAATTTTTCCAAGTGTTTTGTGCCCTCTGGTCCAAACCAAATCAACCTACTCAAGTAGCTTTGTTTCCTTTCTTATTGCCAAATCTGCCTTGCTGTAATGAAAAGCATACCAACCAAGCTGGATTGGGGCATAAGAGTATTACCAGGCAATAACATTATAGACCCCTTCTATTTACACTACAAATTCAGCAGTTTTTCAAGAATAATCATTTTGCAAACTGATGTTTACATTTATTACATTTTCTAAACACTAACATGTTTGCATTTTTTTTCCAAAGATGATTGCTCAATTGAAGGAGGCAGCTATCTTGATATCAGAAAGTGCTCATCACTAGATGAACTGATAAAACATGCTATGGACACAGACAGCAATGTGCTGATGACCAGACGAAAGGAAGCACAAAGGTCGGGGTAAATAGAAAGAAGAGAGTAAATGGGGACATCTGTAATGACATAAACCATGAAAATAAAGTAAAAAAATAGCTGTGGTACATTAACACAATGGAATAGTATGCAATCATAAAAAGTAACCGTTATTTCTTGCTACAGCATGCATGGAACTGTAGATTATTGTGCTACATGAAATAGGCCAATCAGAGAAAGACAGACACCATGTGATCTTGTATATGTGGAATGAACAAAATAAACTGAAGAACAAAATAGAAAGAGATATGGAACAGATTGACAGCTGCCAGAGGGGAGGAGGACTGGAAGAAAGCAGGTGAAGGGATTAGCCAAAGGACATATCCACATAACTGATAGAGGAAAGGGGAGGTGAGGGTGGAGGGAGGTGGGCAAAAGGGGGATAGGAGTATCTGTAATAGTGTAAATGATAAACATAAATAGTTCAGTTCATTAGATTCCACATCAGAGTGAATTATGTGGTATTTGTCTTTCTCTGACTGGCTTATTTCACTTAGCATACTAACCTCCAGGTCCATCCAAATTAAAGACATATTCATATAGAGAGAGCAGCATGACAACCTGGAGCAGTGGCAGGTTAGGGGTGAAGGGGTTGAGCAAAAAGGAAAAAGAACTCGTGAACATAGACAACAGTGTGGTGATGGTGGGGAGTAGGTATGAGGGGACTAAATGAATGGGGAAATATAATAAAAATAAAGTAATGTAAATGAAAAAATTAAAAAAATAGAATAAAAAATAAGAGAAAAAGAAAATAATGAAACCTTATTTGAAATGTTTTGAGAGGGAATGATTTCTAAGCTTGTTTTCTGTATTCTGCCATGATACAGACAGAATCATGAATAGTCACTTAACATTTAATCGCTGAGCAAATTCTATCAAGATGAATATCTCTTCCAATATTCAGCAAGATGTCAACAATTGAAAGAGTGATGGCAAAGGGAAATGCTAGAACTCAATGTTTGCCTAGATAGTCTCAATAGGTAATATTAACCCAAATTTAATCACTTCTGGTTATTTTTCAGCTAACCTGTTTTCAATATAAATGGTGCCAGATGGATAAAAAAAGAAATCAAGAGTGGTATAAATTTCATGTCTCATTCAGATGGAATATGATACATGCTAACTCCAGAAATAAATGTCAATACACATATAACACTAAAACTTAAGTGAAAAAAATGTGTGTTAAAGTAGAACACATTCAACAAAAATGTAAAATACTTAGGTGTAAATATAAAAACTATACAGGATTTCTATGAGGTAAATTATAAAACTGATAAATAAAATAATGGAAAAACTGAAGAAATGGAAAGATACTCAGTTTTCAATACGTTTAAAGTTCATGTCAAAACACCAGCTCTTCCTAACTTGGTCTATATTTTAAATGGGATCATAATAAAAGTCCCAGAAA
This sequence comes from Carollia perspicillata, assembly GCA_004027735.1. NCBI lineage: Eukaryota > Metazoa > Chordata > Mammalia > Chiroptera > Phyllostomidae > Carollia > Carollia perspicillata. The sequence goes on along the minus strand of PVKM010014783.1, from coordinate 25,674 downwards.
ATTATTTTGCATATAGGACAAACTGATTTTAATCTTTATGCAGAGAGCCAAAGGATCCAAAATAGCCAATGTAATTTAGAGGAAACATAATGAAGTTGGAGGACTAAAGATATCCAACTTCTAGTCCTACTGTAAAGCTACAGAAATCAGGACAGTGTGGTAACAGTGCAATAACAGACAAATAGATCAATGGAACAGAATAGAGAACCCAGAAATAGACCCACACAAACATATTCTGGTCTTTTTTTAAGATTTTATTTATTTATTTTAGAGAGATGGTGAAGGGAGGGAGAAAGAGAGGGAATGAAATCAATGTGTGGTTGCCTTAGCACACCCCATACTGAGGATTTGGCCTGCAACCCAGGTATGTGCCCTGACTGGGAATCAAACTGGCGATGCTTTGGTTCGCAGGCCTGCACTCACCAGCCAGGGCTTATTCTGATCTTTTTTTTTAAAGTATTTTATTAATTTTTCTTTACAGGGGAAGAGAAAGGGAGAGGGAGAGAAATATTAATGTATGGTTGCCTCTCACATGTCCCCTGCTGGGAACTGGCCTGCAACCCAGGCATGTGTCCTGATTGGGAATCGAACCATGATCCTTTGGTTTACAGGCTCACACTCAGTCCACTGAGCTACACCAGCCAGGGTATCCTGATCTTTGATGAAAGAGCAAATGGACTACAATGGAGGAAAGATAGCTTTTTTCTAACAATAGGTGCTGGAAGAACTGGATATCCATGGGCAAAAGAAATCAATCTAGACACAAGCCTTAGACCCTTCACTGATATTAACAAAAAATAAATCATAGATTTAAATGTAAAACGCAAAACTATAAAACTCCTAGAATATAGGAGAAAATCTAAATGAAGTGAATATGGTAATGATTTTTTAGATAGTGCACCAAAGTCATGATCCAGGAAAGAAATAACAGATAGGTTGGACATCATTAAAATTAATGATTTCTACTCACAAAAAGCAATATAAAAAGACTAACATATCACCTAAATTGACATTAAGATACATGATAATCAGTATGGATAGTGGTGATTTTAAGGGACTGAAATCTTTCAGTGGATCCATTTTTAATGGCTTATTTATCTGTTTACTGACGTCAATAAAAGTCTAATTTAATGATAGTTAAATTCAGTAATTTTAGAGTTCAGTTTAGTTACACAACTTTTGGCAATTATATAGCATAATTAACTCACACAAAATGAAACAATGTCTCCTTTACTATAGCAAATTCTCTCCTGCCCCTTTCAATTAATCTCTGTCCCCAGTTTATGTAAATACATTCTGACTTTTAACACCAAGAATTTTGTATCTCATAGATGTTCCATGCAGTAATGTTTCGAGGGAACTAGTTTTAGTTATTTAGTACTTGTCTATGCAGTAGCTCCTTCCCCTTTTCCACAGGGGATATGTCCCAGTACCCTCCGTGGATGCCTGAAACTGGTGGTAGTACCAAACGCCATATATTCTATGTTGTTTCCTGCACATACATACCTATGATAAAGTTTAATTTATAAATTAGGCACAGTAATCAATTAACAACTATAATAATAAACTAAAACGATTATAGCAATCTGCTGTGATAAAAGTTATGTGAATGTGGTATTATTAAATAAAATAAAGGTGACTGGAACACAGGCACCGTGATACCATGACAGTCTATCTGATAAACAGCTACTAAGTGACGAACAGGCAGGTAGCATCCACAGTGTGGATGTGCTGGACAAAGGGATGATTCACATCCTGGGTAGGATGGAGTGGTATGGTATGAGATTTCATCACACTTCTCAGAGTGCCATATGATTTAAAACTTATGAATTATTTATTTCTGGAATTTTCTATTTGCTATTTTCAGCCTAAGGTTAATCGCAGGTAACTGAACTATGGAAAGTGAAACAGCAGATAATAGGAGACTACTGTAGCTTCCATTAATATGTTGAAATTACTTATCTATTCATGCATATGGTTATTTTTTTCACTTAGATCATTTAGCATATTTACCCCAATAATGTTAAAATCTTTGTCCAATAGTTTCAATAATTTAACCATGTATGGGTCTATTTCTGTTGACTCTTTTTTTCTCTTTTGAATGTGGTTAAAATTTTCCTGCTCTTTCACATTTCTCATTACTTTTGGTTATATGTGAAATATTAAATGTAAAAGAACAATGGAGGATTCGTTAAACTCATTTGTCCCCAGAAAAAGGCTCACACCTATGTCAAACTCTTTATATGAGTAGGGAGCACGATGGGCCAATCGTATCTGTAGTTAACCTAGATTTCTTTTGTAGGTTTATTTACATTCAGCTTAACACTGACATTAGAAATGATGAGGAAAGGATCCTCACTTCCCTCTAAGCAGGGATCTGAATCTTTGATGTGGTGAGATTCTACAGAAATCTTCACACTTTGCATCCAAGCCACTTTGAAGTCTAGAATATCTTTCTCTTTGTTTTATATCATGATATCTAGACTTGGAGTTCTTGGATAATTCTCTTTACACAGAGAAACCTTCTTGAACTTGCTGGTCCTCAGGGGATTTCTCTTTGTCTTGCTATCTTGCGCCCTATCCTACTTGTGTTTATCTGTTCGCAGCAGTGCACTTTACTAAAGCCCAGGGTACTTCGAAAAGGTAGCTCTCATTTCTCCTCTATTCATTTTTATCTTTCATATTAGATGAAAACTTCATGCAACTGGGACAGGCTTGATCAGCTTTCCTGCTGATCCTCGATCGTTTATGGCCACAACCTTGTAATCAATAAAGGAACTGTACACCTTATAGGGAGAATCGATCTTAGCTAGCTAGCTCTCCTGCACAGTTTTCAACCTATACAGGTTACACCACATGCTCTGAAAAGGCCAGTGTTAAATAGTTGGTAGGCGGGTGCTGGCTCACTGTGTAATTATGGCTCCTTGGAATTCAAAGTCATCACTGTAATCTTCTTACATTTATTAAAAGGTGGGGTGATTTCTCCTTAGAACTGTTTCAGTTTTATTCATTCCTCTTTCTGCTGAACATCTAGGCTTTGAAAACAACCATCAATGGTTTATATAATGGAAAGGTATAGTATTATTAAAACCTTAATTTATTTAGTTTAGGTTTTTTATTTTTATCACCATGATTATTTTTAGATATTGAAATTTTCTAATTTATATGACTTATCCTCATTGTTAAATTAAATGGTGGTCATCAGTGAAGTCCTACATTCTTATTGAAAATGGAAAACCATACAATCTACACCTAATTATTCCTTAGGTTAAACTTAATTTTAGTGTAGAATAAAAAAGGACAATCCTGAGTCACACAACACAGGAAAAAACTTCATGGGCATCTGTTTAATGATACTAGTAATGATCACTTCACTCCCTCATGTACACCAAGTGTGATACAAAAAGTTACGCTGGCTAATGCACAGACAACCTTTTTCTATATGAGTGACTTCCAGTTCAATAATGTGGATATCAACTTTCCTTATAGTGAGTATGTAAAATATCCCTAAATCTATGCTGTATAGCAAGTTCCTAAGAGAAAGAATAAAAAGAAAACCTTAACACAAAAATTTAAGAAATAAGATAACAATTTTCACCTCATGTATACAGTTTTGAACTCATTATGTTTATAGCATATAAGGTAAAATATTTCAAAAAGCTAAAATATTTTGAATGACTTTCTTGATAATAATTCAATGAATATTATTGTCTTTAAAGAATGTTAAATTTTTCCCTTTAAAATTAGTTTTGTCATTTAGGGTTTTTGCTGTGGTTGACCAGACAGTGCTGTGTACATGACAAAGACAGTGTCTCAGAGGAAATTGGAACTTTTGATCCTTTCAAATTATTCTGAAGTCAAAGTTGTTCTAAGGAAATGTTAAACCTACCAAAAGCACTCTTCAAATGTGCAAAGCATGACAGTTACTATTCCTGTTGGTTGTATTGTTCCTGAAGTAGGAATGTTTTTTCATCTCTTAAAGACATTTTCTGCAGTAACAATGTTGATTAATTTACCATAGCTTACTTATTATTTGAATCATTAGTTTGTTCGGTGTTGTATAAGAGTAATATATTTAAAATACTATAGTTAAATTCATATGTTAATTATTTTGAATTTGATTTTTATAAACCTTATCAACCAAACATTTTAAATGTCCTCTAAATATATTCTAAAAATAAACTTAAATTTCATATTCCTTTGTTGTGTCCAAATCATTATTTTTGTGAATGTTGTATATTACTGTTAAATGACTGAATTCCAGTGTGACAAGTTTAAAGAAATATTGAAAATATGTTGAAAAATTAATGTTTTATATACATGTACCATTCATATAAGTGATATTTTTTATAACTGTACATAAAGTTTATTAAGCAAGCATTTGAACATTAAATGATGTTCTTGAGCACTCCTATAAATTGGAGGGAAAATTGAATTATTTCATATCCCAATATGCAGCATAACAAAGTTTTCCAAGACATCTGAGTGCAGCATTTGCATGTCATTATGAAAATTTACACTACAACTGTACATCATACCATCTACAGATGACTGTGCAAATGAGGACTTATAGCATAGAGTGTGGTTTGGCCAATACAGCAATGTCAGGTGAAATTCTTGAGGGGTTAGGATTTTACAATGAAATAAAAAAAGAGAGCATTTTACTTTAAGCAAAAACTTTTATGCTCAATTCTATGCCCCCTTGTATGCTTGTATAATTTTTATTATCATCAAATTTAAACTATTGTTGGTGTCTAAGAAAATTCTTAGGTCAATTTAAAAGTATTAATTATTTTCAAAATTTAAGTGTAATAAGATATTATAATTATAATATCATTTTCAATTATATATCTCTTTGAACTCTGCAAAGTGCATTCTTCTGTATTATTCTAGGTTAATCAAATTATAATTTATATATTGTATTCAATTGTTTTACTGTTTACTTTTTCAGTTTCTACTTTTTTCAAAATACTTATGACATAGACTAAATTATTAAAAGAAATTTTATGAAAGTATTCAGATTCAATTGAATTTTATGTAAAGCCTGGTCAGAATATTATTCATATAAATTTCATCTGGACCTCAAAATTATATAGTTTTAAAGAACTAAATAATCAACCAATATGTTAATATGATATCTATCTCATTACAAAGAAAGTTTTTATATAAAAATAGCAATACTTTCTTACACATATACTGCTTAGTATATGTGTAAAAGTAAAAAAATCAATTGGAAATATTTTATATTTATTTGTCATAAAAAATAAAAGTGCCAATAATATTTTTAGTATATATAAAAAATTGGAGGTATGTCCGGAAAAAGTCCAGCCTTTTTTAATATAATGAGAATGGTTTGCATGACTTCAATGCAACCTGGTAGCCAAGGAGAGTGGACCGGAATGCATACGTGTGAACAATGATGAATGCATTGTACTAGTCAGTGGGGGTGTTAGAAGCCATTGAGCGAGAACGTGTGCTGTGTGACCATCACATTCAAAATGACTGAGTAAGTAGAGCAACGAATATGTATCAAATTTTGCAAAAAGCTTGAACATTCCTTTGCAGAAACTATTCATGTGATGCAGAAGGCCACAGCTATGCACAGATAATGACTGACAGCTTCATTATGACAACATACCCACTCATGCATCATGACTTGTGCAGATTTTTTGGTGAAACGTCAAATTACCCAGGTGACTCAGCCACGCTATAGCCCAGATTTTGAACCCTGCACCTTTTGGCTTTTTCCAAAACTAAAACCACCTCTGAAAAGGAAGAGGTTTCAGAAGTTAATGAAATCCAAGAAAATACAACAGGCTTGATGACTGCAATTGGTAGAACTATGTAAGGTCCCAAAGTTCCTGCTTTGAAGAGGACTGAGGCATCAGTGTCCTATGTGCAATGTTTCTTGTATCTCCTTCAATAAGTGTCTCTATTTCTTAATATTGCATGGCTGAATACCTTCTGGACAGACCTTTATATAATATGGCACAATGTATAATGTAACTTTACATACAATGTAATATGTAAAATGCATATAAAATTATGTGTATATGATACATGCATAGGTATGTATGCATATATTATTTATGTCAAATAGAATAACATTTATATTTAAAGTTATTTTCTTCATCCTCACATTTCACACTACTAGCCAAGGATAACTTTAATGTTTAGAATTCATTAAGATGTGTCCTGGCTGGTGTAGCTCAGTAGTTTGAGTGCCAGTCTGCAAACGAAAGGGTGGCTGGTTCAATTTCCAGTTGGGGCACATGCCTGAGTTGCAGGCCAGGTCCCCAGTGAAGGGTGCACAAGAGGCAACCACACATTGATGTTTCTCTTCCTCTCTTTCTCCCGGCCTTCCTCTCTGTCTAAAAATAAATAAAATCTTTAAACAATAAAATTAACACCAGTTTTTCTTCTTCTATTTTCTGTTTTAGAATATTGTCTCATAGATCATACACATAACTAAAAAAAAAGCGATACTTAGTCAAAATAGATGACTTACAGGTAATGGTTAATTCAAATTATTAAAAAGCAGGGAAAAAACTTACTACTGTCCATTGTAATTAGCCCAATTTGACAAAATCTGACGTGTTACAAGACAATTTTCCCAAAGATTTCAATAGTCTAATTGTGCTACTAGTTGGTTTATTTGATCAAACATCATTTTATTATTTAAGTAAGTTAGAACCTATAACAAACTGCATCTTTAAAGATTATACCCCCACACACAAACACACACATACTTATGTGTATCTGTGAATAAAATAAAATATGTTAGTAGTGAGCCCAAACTTCCTTTTTAGACCCTGGATATTCGTACTAAAGAGAGCCTAATTCCAGAGTCTTCCATTTTTCTGCTTTCTATTAGAATAAAAATATGGTCTTCCTGAATAACAAATCAGTGTAAAATTCTTTCTAAAAATCGGTGAAAGAAAACAGGAAGAACACATAAATCACTGATGTTAGCCTAGGAAAGACACATAGTTTTCAAGCTGTGAGCTGAACCAGCTGAGGCTTTTGTTTTTTGTTTAATTTTACATAGAGCACCATTTTTATGGAAATGAATGATGGTGTAAGTTTATTCATACTTTGATTTTGGCAGATATTTTCCTGACAATGACTAAAGTGCACCACTTTCAGAAAAATAATTGGTACTATTTGTTTCCAATAATGAAATTTCAGTGTTAAAATGAAAATTAAAAGTTTGGAAAACATATACATCACTGAGGATTTATAAGCTTATCAGTTCTTAAACTGCTTTAAAATGAGATCATCAGTGATTTTTAACAAATGCAATTACTTATAGTGAATAATGAAATATGTCAATCTATGAAAGCTCTGTACATTTCAGTGAGTTACTATTTTCTAAATGACCAGGGAATAATCTTGGATAATAATACATAGATGGAAGTCCATTCAAAATTTAAAATAGACCAATAGGTTATAATTTAATTGATAATTTTAATAAGCATTTAAAATAAGCATACTTTATACTTCATATACTTTTAATAAATGACCATTTATCAAAGTTTGTGTATTATCCTAGTCACAATTCACTGGAAAGGCTACTAACATATTTTACACTTTTCCAACTACATAATTCTTTTTCCTTCTAGCTTTATTCAAGTATAATTGACAAGTAAAAATAGTGTATATTTAAGGTATATAATCTGATGTTTGTTATACATCTACATTGTGAATAGACCTATATATATATATATATATATATATATATATATATATATATATATATATATATATATAATACTTTTGGTCTTTTATTTTGACTTCAAAATTTCACTCATGGACATTGATTGCAAAATTACACCTGCAAAAATATAACTAAAAAGGCTATTTATTGTGTCATAATTTATAATATAATAATGTAATCATACTGTAAATATAAATATAATATATTGTGAGATAAAGCAAATGAGTAAATATGTTATGGTAACTGGCACTCTAGGTTTTGGCAGGAGAGAATGGAGAAATGTGTATAAGTTTAAGAAAAAAATAATCCTGTAGTCTTTAATTTGAATTGAAGGTATTATTGTATACAGATGATGTACAATAGAATTGTACACTCTATAATTTTATTAACAAACATCACTGCAATACATTTAATTAAAATTAAAATTTAAAAATTTATCTCTAAAAATAAGGTTTGTTGCTTTTTAAAAGGATATTATCACAAAACCAGCCTTGTCTTGATATCTACCTAGAATATTATCAATATCTATAGATACTATTTCTCACTAAAAAGTCTTATTTACTTGTGAATTAGTTGATTTTAAGACTTGAGTTGGAAATAGCCAAGATGAGCCTGAACTATGTTGTAATTACCCAAACTAAGGGTGCTTTTAAATATGATTAGGTACTTATTAGACTGGCTCAGCAAACAATTTGAAGCGCTCACCTGGCCAATGATGGGCCATCTTAACATCGGTAAGATTAGTGACAATGGACTAGACACTTCAAATACGTAATGCCCATGAGGGCATAATGTATTTTTAAAATAGAAACAAACAGTTCATTTACACCTCTGGATGATGCTAGACAAGCAAATTAGTATTTTCAAAACTGACTATAAAGGAAAATATTCAAGTATTGATCTTTACCTTCATATAAGAATTTAATTAAATTGTTAATAGAAGAAAGGGTTAAAGCAGTACCTGGCTCAGAGACAAAGAAGGAATGATAGTATTAGAACATTCACTATAAATGCAATGATTAATCTACACAATAGTCATCAGTGATTGCTAATGTACCAAAACATAAAATACTGAGGCATTATTTGCAACCTGAGAGAAGCACAGAATACAGCTATGAAAATATCTGGAAATTGAGTCATGATGAGTCTGTGGACCTTGTTGAAAAGATTATCCTTTCTCCACTGAATTGCTTTCACTCCTTCGCCGAATAACAGTTGACTATATTTGTGCACACCTATTTGTAAGCTCTCTACTCTGTTCCATTGGCTCTTTTTTCTCTATCACACTGTATTGATTTCTGTAGGTGTATAGAAAGTCTTGAAATTGGGCAGTCTGAGTCCCTCAACCTTGTTCTTCTTCATTGTTTTGTGGATTACTCTAAGTCTTTTATCTCTCCATAAATTTGCAGAATTAGGTTGTCAGTATCTGTTAATGATTTGGGGGGAATATTGAATAAGATTTCACAGATTTTATAAAACGTGTGAGTGAACTGACATCTTCACAAACTGAACCCTTGAATTTGTAAACATGGGACATCTCTTTTATTATATCTTTTTCAATTTCTTCCTTCAGAATTTTGTAATATTCAGCATATAGAGTATCTATCTATCTATCTATCTATCTATCTATCTATCTATCTATATTCTGCTAGATTTGTATCTGAGTATTTAATTTTGAGGAAACTATTTGTATTGTATTTTACTTTTCAATGTCCATGTTTTCATTTCCAACATATAGAAAGTTATTATTTGTGAATGTGTATCTTGTGTTCTGTGACCTTCCTAAACTAATTTAATATTATAATTGATTTATTAGGATTTATACATAGACAAACATGTTATATGATTATAGAAACAATTTTATTTTTTCAATATGTATGCTTTTTATTTCCTTTACTTGTTTCATTCTACTGGCTAAATTTATTAATACTATGTTGAATAAGTAGTGAAAGCAACATCCTTGTCATTTTCCTAATATTAGGAGAAAGGCATTTAATCTTTCACCATTAAATATAATGTTAGTTATCGTATTTTTATAGGGACTTTTGATATTAAATTGAGGAAGTTTCCCTCTCTTTATTTTTTCCCCTCACAGGTTTTAGTCTGAATGGGTCTTCCATTTCATCAAATGATTTTTCTTCATTGATTGGAAAGATCATGTGATTTAAAAAAAATTAACACTGTAATATAGTAGATTACATTGATTTTCAAAATTTGAACCAGGCTTGTGTCACTGGAATAAATTCCATTTGTTTGATAATGGGAGATAGTATAATTATGTATAATTCATACATATGAACACAAATACACATGAATTGTATGTTTTGTTATACATTTTGCCAAGGGCTTTTGTGTTTCTATTCCTGGGGATGTTGGACTGTAATTTCTACTCCCTTTTTGTTGTCTGGTTCTAATCTCAGAGTAGGATCAACTTTATAAAATGAGTTGGAAAGGTTGCCTGTTTTATTTGATGGCATATTAAGTGACATTATACAAGTTTTATTATTTTTATGGTAAAATAATGTATAATATTTCATTATTGTTTTGGAAAGGTAATTGTATTTTAGAGTCATATGATGGAATAATGTAATAATAGGCTTTATTGAACTTGGCTCAAAATGATTCTAGTTTAGGAAACAGAAGATGGGCAAGCAGGTGCTTGTCCAGTTTCAAACTTTCTTAACTTGGATAACGTGTATAGTGTGGTTTATTATGTCTGTCTCTCTACTTTGTAACATATTTAATCTCTTAACATGAAGTTTTATTATCCAAATCATTATATTATTCCCTTTTAGTTAGTTTATAATTTATTGCCTAGGATTGTATCAGTTGTCTAAATTGAAACAGTTGTTGTATATTTGCTTGAAATGCAAGGCGATTTCTGAAATATTTTTTTATTGTACGACCTTTTTAGAAATTATCCTCCGAATGTATTCAATACAGTTATGGGGGCGGGTGGCCACATGGCATCTGCTGTGTGTGTTTTATTTTTTTTAAAGGCCATTCAATTTCTTCTCATCTGCTGTCACCTTCTTGGAACAAGAATAAACATAACAGACTCATGGTTGGAGCACATGGGAAAAATAACTTGTCAGTCATTCTCAAGATTCTATTTGTGTCTCAGTACACAGAAGAGCCTGATTGGTTATGAAGACATTTTTTTAATAGTATAATTTTTAACTAGAAGTACACACAGCATTTTTATATGATTAGTAATTTATATAAATTATATAACATATTTATTTTATTGTTTCTCCTTTTTAAAATACTTCAAGCCTATAGACTGATAAAAGGAAACTAACTAAATAAATAAAAATCCAAGAGAGAATGAATAAGGAATTTGGGGTTTAGTCCTAGCTTAACCGACCAAACATTGTGTTTCTGCAGCAAAACTAGCCAATTTCTCTCTATTTCTTTATTCACACAGCACAGGGTAGTAATAATAAATAAGTATATATTATTGGTGAACAGGACAATACTCTAAATTATACAGGAAGAAATATTAACTTATGAATATGCAATAAGAAGGGGATTGTTGAAACCAATTAGAAAACAGGGCTAGATTAATAAGAAATGTTTGCCAATTTGCCAACAGTTTTAATCAGTGAAGCTGCTTTGATTTACATGTTTAAACATAATTTACATATGATTTTCTTTCAAACTAACCATGAACAATTGAAAGACTAAAGTCAGAAAGCCATGATTGGTAAAAACAAAACAATGACTAAAATCATTATCTTTCATGAGAAAAAAGTGAAATTAAATACCTACATCTGTATCAGGTACTGAAATTAAATGTCAGGTTACTTTTCTTCCTCTTCAGATATATATATTTTTATGTATCTAATAGCCATGATGTGTTTTGTGAAAGTATAAAATAGAAATTAGGAATGGAATATTAAATAGAAAACATGCTGCTGAATTTTATTTAACAGGCTAATCTATACTCACTGAGAGAAAAATTATTTAAAAACCTGTTTAGTTTTAACTCTGTAATAAAACAGTTCTAGAATTCAGTGATTCATCAATATTTCAAGTTTCACCATGTTTATGAAACAATAGCAATTATTAGAATATAGTTATCTTCTGCATATATCTAGGAAGCTGTTAATATGATTTTACTAAGGGAAGATGACTAAAGATGTATGCGTATATATATTTAATTTTATAAATTATATAGCACTGATAGATTAAAAATATACCTGTGTGCTAATCTCTGTTATCATTACCATATGATCACAAAGGATCTAACAACAATTATATTATGTACAATTGATCAGAAGTATGCCCAAAACTTAGTATAATACTCTCAAGTATGCAGTGATTACATATACTTGTGAAAATATGAATAATATATTGTAGTTACAAATACTAATTTTAAAATATTTGAAGCCCCTGTAACAATTTTTTAAACAAGATGGGGTGTGTATGTGTGGCAATGTGAAGAGAGAGCATGCGCATTTCTGTGGTCTGTGTGTGTGGCATCATCTATCTGCTGTACTTTAGTAAATTTTACTAAATACTTTCACTTTTGATCAGATAATATAGAAACTAAAGTGACTTTTTCAAATTTTAATTATGTAATACAGGTCTTACATTTCACACCTTTGGGACCTCTCTGTTTCAGTTAAAATAAAATACAGAGTAATTATAATGGCCAGCATGTTCTCACATGACATGACACACTTTTTTTTCTCCTAGAAGAAATTCTGAATGGATCATCTACCTTAGTAATCAATTTGACAATTTTTTGAAAGCTAAACAAACAATTACCACTTGACATTGCAATTCCATGCCTAGTAGGCATCTACTCCTGGGAAATGAAAGTGTATGTCTATACAAAGACAACAACACAATTATTTATGTCATCTTTTTTCTTAATGACTAAGAACTGGGGAAAAACACAGATGTCCACCAACCAGCTAACGAATGAACAATTTTAGGGTATCTGTACACTATAATACACTGTAATTTGCAGTATGAAAATACAAAACTGTTGATGCACCTAAAACATGGAAGAACCTTAGACAGATTCTTGAAAAAAGAAAAACAGATTTCAAACACTGTGTAATGCATGATTTTATTCATATGACATTTTGCAAAAGGCAAAAACAAGAAGGATGGAGAAAAAAATCAGTGATTGTTAGGGGTTGAGAGGTAGGGGCAGGAACTGACAACAAATGGTCAATACAAATAGTTTTGATGTGAACCCAATGTTCTATACAGTTCTACAATGAAATGGAGGGTTCGAGTGGTCATGGATGCATGCTTCTGTGCATTTGTTTAATCTCATAGATCTTTATACCACAAAGAGTACATTTTAACTGGAATTCATTTTATTTACTCTTCACCTGAGGACTTTCTTAAAAATTGATTTTAGAGAGAGAGGAAGAGGGAGACAGAGGAGGAGAAAGAGGGGGTGGAGAGATATAGACAGACAGACAGAGACTGATATGAGAGAAACAATAACCGGTTGTCTCTCATACCAGCTCAGAGCAAGGATGGAACCAGCAACCTAGATATGTGTGCTGACTGGGGATCAAACCTGCAGTCTTTTTGCTGCAGGAGACACGATCTGCTAACCAACTGGGCCACCAGCCAAGACCCTTCTATGTTCATTTCCCTTTTGACTGGAGGAGACCAAGGTTTTGTCACCCCAAAATATGCATTTTGTGATATTGACTTTGGTTATTAAGGAACAAAAGACTCAGAAAGAACATTTTAATACAGGAAAGGCCACAAGAATTAAACAAATAGCTAAGATGAAGCCATGCCAGACTCAGAGCCAGGTATTGCAACCAGATGCAGAACTTGGTTAATCAGTCATGAGATCAGACAACACGGAACTTTCAAAACAAAGAAAATTCTCCAGCTCCATTTTTGCTGTGGCATAGGAGTTCCAACTATGCTGAAGGATAGGAGGTCCTTCTGGAGAGCATTATGCTAAATGAAATAAGCCAGGCAGTGAAAGATAAATGTCACATGATCTCACTTATAAGTGGAACCTAATGAATAAAATTAACAAACACGCAAAATAAATCCAGAGATGAGGAAATAAAGAACAAACTGGTAGTGACCAGAGGGGAAGGGGGAGGGAGGTAATGGGGGAAAGAAAGGAAAGGGACTAGTAAAAGAACATGTATAGAGGACACACGAGCATGGACAACAGGATAAGGATTGACTGTGGAAGTGGGAGTCAGACAGGGTGGGGGAAAGTAATGGGGGAGAAGTTGGAACAACTGTAATTGAACAGTAATAAACAAAAACAAAGAACATTCTCATAGATTATAATCAATAGCTTGCCCATAGCCCAAATATTTACTCATACCACAAAAGAAAAAAAGACCACCAGATATACTTCGTAAAAAGTTAAAGTTAAACACAAGCCTTTTTCCACTATTTCACCCCAACTCTGCTTCCACTATTTCCCCATACCAGTAATTTTCCATAGAAACTGCTAACGGATATAAGCTCAACCTCTAGAGTTGGTTGTGGTCTCTCTTTCTGTGAGGAAAGATTGACTGTGGAATAGCTTTCATGCCTGTCCTTTCTGCCCAATTAAGCCCTGCTTTTCCACTTCACTCTGTGTTGGGAACTGCTCTGCCTAGTTTCAGGAGCTGTAAACCCCCATGGCTAAGGCTGAGTGAGTGACCTTTGGACTGTGAGCCACTAAGGAGACCCAGCTTATCTCCCTGGCAGGAGCACTGCTTCAGCTTCATCCATCTCTGGCCCTCAATGCTTGGTTGGTTAGTCAACGACAGGTAAGACCCTTCAGAAGGGGGACAACCTAAGCCAGACACAATCACTTAGGAGGCCCTCAAGGAAGGACTTGGGGGCTACAGCAAAAGGGGGTGATGGACCCTGGCACCCTGGCTATTCTGACATAGCCTGAGTCCTTATTTTGTCTGTAAGAAGTCTCCTAATCTCTTGGCTGCCTTACTTCCTCTGCCCAACTTAAGTCTGAGACAATGCCTTAAGCCTGAGACAATACTGGTGGTGGGTACCACCCTGTGCTGGAAAGGTTCCCTAGGGCAATTAGGCCTAAGAAAGAATATGTAAAATCCTGTGAAACCTGCTTTGTGTAGAATGCTCTTTAATTATATAAGGGTCCAAGCAAGAAGTGAGTTTGTTCCTCAAAGTCTTATAGCTCTTTAGCTCTATGGTCCTGACTCAAAATAGACCCTCAGAGCTCTTTGTTATCTATTGTTTGACCTTTACTGCCTGACAATGATTGATGAGCTTTACCTGTGTTCCTGTGCAAAACAAACCCAATAAAAGCCCATTGAGGAAAAGGCTCTTGGCCCTTCTCCTTTGAGAGATTAGTCACCTTTCCTCTCCAAGTAGATCATATCTTGGTAGCATTATTTTCATCTGTGGTGGCTGGGGTCTCTGCGAGCAGAGCCCCCCTGCAACTCTAAGGCTCATTCTTGAATCTTTCTTGCATGAGGCCAAGAATCCTGTAGACTTTGGGCTCAGACTCTACTAGGGACTGACCACTCTGACATCACTTTGACCCTTCCCATTATCTGCCTAAAAGAATTCAGATAGAAAATTCTGCTTAATATAAACTAAATATGATAGGCAGGGAGAAATTGAGCAAAGCCTGTTTGTTAGATTCCCTTCTGTGTCTCATATTTTTCTGGGTGGCCCAGCAAGAATGTATTTTTTTCTCTATTCATGAATAACTCTTAATTTTGCTTTGAAGTCTCAGACAGTCATTTATTCACCTTCTCCTTAGTCCAGAGTAGCATGTAAACCTTAACAACCCAATGGGCCTTAGACTTCATATCCTTAATGTACATCTATAATTATTTTTGGACATTTTTCTCCTGTTAGTCTCTCTTATATTAAGTGATTATTAGCCCAGTCAGACAAATAAAGAAAGGTCAGAGAAAAGGTGCTTTTTTTTTTTACTTTTTCCTTTTTTTTTTTTTTTTGACCCCCAGTGACCATATTGGGGAAAGGTTTTCTGCTTTCAAGGATTTAAGCAATCAGTTTGGATTCTCGTGGATAATCCAGGATAATTGCTCTACCTCAATGTTAGCAAATAACCAACCTTAAACACATTTGCAAAGATAATTCCCTTTTACAGGTTCTAAGGGCTTTCTTTCTGCCTTGCTTGAAGTTGGGCCTATTGAGTAGAATCAAGTCTTTTGAGGCAGCCATTTAAGAGAAAAGCCTGAAAACTCAATTGTCCCTCTTTATGTCCTAAAATCTTTGCTCAATAGTAAGTCCCTGAATGCTTTCGTAGAAAAGGAAAATGGAGAGTGGCTGACTACAACATTTATTTAACTATATTTACTAATACTTGCCCAGATTGCCATTTGCCACCAGGTTAAAATCTGTACAACTCAGTCCACCTCACTGAGCTTCTTCCCTCTCTGGAGTTCTTACCTCCATGAGGTCTCTGCCTTTGCAGTTTTCTACTGCCTTCAACCAACTGATTTCTGTGTTTTAAATACATTTTCTAGTGGCTTCCATGGGAGTGATGATCCTCCACTAGCTAATAATACCTCTTGGAAGTTGAAGCCTCCCAATATTACTTCATTTTTCCAACCAAAAAATTATGTAACACAATCTTTTAAAGTTGCAGATTCAAAATGAATAAGCAAATATATCAAAAAGTCCAACCATGGTCTGCCTGATATTGAAGAATTTAAGAGGTAAAACTAATATTGTATTATCTTGATTTTTAGCCTTCAGCTCTTCATATTAGACCACTCTGATGTAAATATCATAATTCACTCACTGCTTATATAAGATGCTCAGAAATCCAAATGGCAATTTATAACTTATTACCTAAGAAATTCACAAGTTCAGAATAATAATTGTTAGTTGAAGAGTAGTTTATCATGTAACAGATGCCTTAAATGTTTTTCTATGTTAAGTATTCCATACATAAACAATAACGACTGGAAATTAAATTAACTATATTTATCTCAGTTAACTAAAACATTACTAACTGTAGAAATAATTTTTTAAAAGTAACATTCTTTTAAAATATTATTTTTTGTGTAATTCACATATTAAAAATCACATTGGCTAAATGTTCTATTCTCTTGCGATGGCAATCACTAATGGATAAGAGATGTGTGGTGTTTAGATCAGCAATCTGACTTTTCCTGAAGCACAAACAGGGCTGCAGTGTCAAGATGGTGACCCTCAGCTCAGCTGTGTCCTCAGCATTCAAGCCTTAGAAGTCCTTTGAGGAATTCTCTAATCATTTCTATAAATGCTTCAGATGATTTAAAGTTATTTAAAAACCACTATCTTATTCTTAATATAAATGTATTTTCCTTTGCTTTAAGTTGGGCTTGTGTGGTAGAAACAGGCCTTTTTAGGCAGGTATTTGAGGTAAAAGTCAGAACACTCAATTGTTCCTCTTCATGTCCTGAAGTGACTGCTCAATTGTAGACCCCTGGATGTTTCTTACCTTTTATCTTTTTCTTTTTGAAAGGGGATATGAAGAGTGTCTGGCCACAACATTTCTTTAACAATATTTACTGCCTTGAACAGTGTGGCTAAGTTGGTTGGTGTCGTCCCTCAAAGCGAAGGTCACTGGTTTGATTCCTGTCAGGACATGTGCCTGGGTCCCAGGTTCAGTCCCTGGTCTGGGCTCATAGGAGAGGCAACCGATCAATGTTTCTCTCTTACATCTATATTTCTTTCTCTCAGCCTTCCTCCCTCCATAAAAATAAATAAAGAAGATCATTTAAAAACAGTATTTACTAATTATTTTTCAATTCACTACCTTGAGGATACATAATTTTCAATCTTTATCTGTTCCTTTGTACAAAGAATACCTATACAAATCTCATTTGCTGAAAAGTAGAGAGACAAAGAGTGCTTCTATTTCCTTCTGATGTTAGAATTCTCAAAGGTTCACAGTTAAGATTACCCTATAAAAGCAATAGAGAATAACACTTAAGAATATAAAAACTGAAAGCCAGATAGGATATAATGCAATCCCTATACTCTACCTGTGAATTATGTGGCTTGGGGCACATTTCTGACTGCCCATGTCTCACTTATTCTAACTGTGAATAGAAGTAGTAATAGTAACTTATTTCATCAGTTTGTTGAGATAATTAAATAATTTAAAATTTTTAATATCTTAGAACGTTACTTAACACATAGTAAGTGCTCAATACGTGACAGTCATTGCTTTCTGATTTGTGGCGCATGCTGGAAAAGCTTTTGACTGTACATCAGCAAAGTTTGTCCACTTTGGTAAAGGCCCTGTTAGCACCATCTAACTAAAGACAACCATGTTGATGCCAGTCACCAAATATTTAGCATAACACATACACATACACACACGTATTTATACTTTAGTGTTCTGTGACCAATGTGTGTGTGTGGTGTTTGTATGTGGTCTGTCTGGAAAAACTACAACCATTGTTAATATAACAAGAATGGTTTGGGTGACATCAATGTAGCCAAGGAGATTGGATTAGAATATGCCTGTGTGAACAATGATGACTTCACTGTACTAGCCAGTGGGGGGGTAGATGCTGTTGAGTGAACATGTGTACAGTGTGTCGGTTGCATTTAAAATGACTGAGCGAGTAGAGCAATGAATCTGCACCAGATTTTGCAAAAAGCTTGAACATTCCTCTGAGGAAACTATTCAGATGATTCAGAAGGCCACTGCTATGAGCAACTAGTGATCAGCAGCTTCATCACGAGAATGTGCCCTCTCATGACTTGTTCAGAGTCTTTTGGCAAAACATCAAATCACACAGGTGACTTAGCCCTCTACAGCTGAGATTTGATGATCTGCTACATCTGGCTTTTCCTAAAACTGAAATCACCTTTGAAAGGGAAGAGATTTCAGACATCAGTGGGATTCAGGAAAATATGATGGGACAGCTGATGGGGACCGGAAGAACTGTGTGAGGTCCCGAGGTGCCTACTTTGAAGGGGACTGAGGTGTCATTGTCCTATATGCAAAGTTTCTTATATCTTGTATCTTCTCCAGTAAATGTCTCTATTTTTCATATTGCATGGCTGGATACTTCTGAAAAGAGCTGTGTGTGTCTCTGTGTGTGTGTATCATCATTATCGTCATAAC
Source organism: Carollia perspicillata (assembly GCA_004027735.1). NCBI lineage: Eukaryota > Metazoa > Chordata > Mammalia > Chiroptera > Phyllostomidae > Carollia > Carollia perspicillata. Next base: position 6,883 of record PVKM010014783.1, on the reverse strand, counting down.
ATTTCTCCTTGCTGACAAATATTAAATGCTTACCACACTTACCAATTGACAGGTACTCTTGCTAAGTATTATGTTAATATCTCTTTTTTATTCTTAAAGCAATTGTTTGAGGTGAGAACTACTTTTATTTTTATGACTTTATTACTGAGGCATAGAGAGCTGCAGTAATTCTCTTGAAATAACAAGGTGAGAACTCTAACTGCCTTACTTGACCCCAAAGTCAGAGCTTATAACCACTTCACTACCTAGGCAATGGGAAAGTCAATTTTTCCAGAAAAACAGTTGGGGTGAGTGAAAAAAGTTAACTTACTTGCTAAACAGAAGATTATAAGACAGTCTATTCTCCTGCCGCTAATAGAAAAAAATCATACAAAAATGATAATTTCCCACAGAACAGAGATGGTTTTCTACTTTTTTTTTTATCAGCATGTACACAATGTTTTTGTAAGTAGTTCCAGTCTTACTTTGGCAAGCATAGTTTGGATTTTTCACTTTCATTCCTTTTGTCCATACTTAGAACTTCTGGACAAAGGTCTGATTTTTCGATGCCATTTCTCCTGTATAAATGAATTTCTGAAGTAAAGCAAATTGTTGTATTCCCAACCATGTTTCCTTCAGATTTTCAAAGCTACTGTATTTTTTAAATTGTTTTTTCCACTTCAAACAGCATATTTGACATACATTGGAAAAGTGATTGTTTTCCCTTAATCAAAGAGACCAGAAGCAACATTAAAACTGCAAATCACTGAAGTACTTTGAAGTTTTATATTCTAAAGAGTCTAAAGAGTCCAGCTTTATATACCCAGTTAATAATATAGATACTTCATGAGTCTAATCTCCTAGGAAGAAGATTATTCAGTTGCACTGCATTTTATTGCTACTGACAGAGATAAATAAAAAGAAAAAATGGAGAGTGTCATATCGTTTCTCCATCTCATTATTTACAAAAAGAAACAATAGTTAGATATTTTCTCTTTATAATAACTTTATTAAAATTTATTTTAACACTTTTACGAAACTTAGCATTTTATACCGGAAAAATAAATGATATAATTATATTGACACAATGACCTATTAAATAGTGAAGGAGGAACTGACTTTGGACTAATTTATTACTTCACCTACCCACTTATTAGTCTAATGTCTAACATTTAAAGTAACCTTTGGAAATGACCTAATTGTCTTCGACTCCATGTTTTTAAATTAAAAAATCTCCCTATAACCCCAACCAAGAAGCCCAGTTGGTTAGGGTGTCAACCCAACACAAAGGTCGCATGTTTGATCCCTGGTCAGGGAACAGACATGAATCAACCAATGAATGCATTATTAAGTGAAACAACAAATCAGTGTTCCTCTCTCTCCCTTCCTCTCTCTCTCTGTCTAAAAATACATGCATAGATACATACATACATACTGTCCTATAATATGATCTATATGTTCATGACTGTTATGATTCTTTCTGTGCATAAGTGACATAACATCATGACTAAGAAAAGGGCAAGAAGCAAAGAAATATTTAGGTCTACCCTTTGCTTGTCATGCATTTAGGTAAGCTACAAAACTGACTAAAAACAACAGACTGTTTTTTCATGTTACTACAACACGTATAGAGCACTTACAAGAAGAAACACTCAGAATATGGAATAAAATCAGAATTTGTGAGTAAAATAAGCAGAAATTAAGAATTATGGATGGCATTAAGCATCTGCCTTAGAAGCTCATTCTAAGAAAAGCTGAAGAAATTATAGCTACTGAAGATTTCAGAAACTCTACCACTAAGGTGCAGGTTTTGGAGGGAAGTACAATTAAAAATCTCAATGCAGAAGGATGGACTTCCGCATTAAATAGACTTGGATTTAAAACAAAGCATGTCTACCTTACAGATTCATGGAAGGTTAAATTTGTTCTGTGCAATTTTCCCTGGCAGGTTTTTGCCTGTTTTTATTCAAATGCAGACATCAGTTTGTCACTATTCCTATCACTCACTGTTGCCACGTGTCTTACCTGAAACACTTGTATCTTTCACTGAATCCAGTGTCACTGCTTTGCCTCCTCTTGGTATTCTAGCTTCTGGTTTGACTAAAGTTACAAACACTAGGAAAGTAACTATAGTAAATATTGAAATTCATATTTTGTCCATTTAAAAAGTATTATGACAGAGGTTAATAGATTGTAACATATATTTTCTGTGTTTATGTATTTAAAAATATATTATTACATGTTATTTATGCAATACTGATGATATTATTGCATGTCATTATGCAATAAGTATTTTAATAGACACATCTTGTTTAAGATATTAGAGGAGAACCCTGGCGGGTGTGGTTCAGTGAATCAACTGCCAGCCTGTGAACCAAAAAGGTACTGGTTCGATTCCCAGTCAGGGCATATGCCTGGGTTGCAGGCAAAGTCCCCAGTAGGGGACATGCAAGAGGCAACCACACATTGATGTTTCTCTCTTTCTCTTTCTCCCTTCCTTTCCCCTCTAAAAATAAATAAATAAAATCTTAAAAAATGATATTATTTAAGCTTTCTATTTTAAACGATTCAGACTATTCAAAATTTTGTAGCAAGCTTGAACTCCTTTGTGATTTGAGAAAATCTAAGATCCTCTAACACAGGTACTCAAAAAATAAAATCAAGTTGAAATAATGAATTATATTATTAAATAGTTACATAATTTTTATATTTTTAAAATGTAAGTACATTCCAAAACATCATTTTAGGGCCCATAATATTCTTAAAATAAAATTAAACATGCTGCCTTGGCTGATGTGGCTCAGTGGATTGACTGCTGGCCTGTGAACCAAAGGGTCACTGGTTCAATTTCCATATCAACACTCACCCCTGTGTTGCAGGCGAGGTCTCCAGTAGGGGGCATGTGAAAGGCAAGCACACATTGATGTTTCTTTCCCTCCGTTTATCCCTCCTTTCCCTCTGTCTAAAAAAAATCTTTAAAATAAAAAATAATAAACATGCTGGTAAATAGAGGAAACTACTTTAGCCAGGATGGAAATAGTTGAGTCGTCCTTAAGCACAACAGCTGGCCGAAGTGGCAATTGGCAACAGAAATCATTTTTATAAATTTTACCGTATTACTTCAATGGATACTGTACCATGAGACATTAATAGTACACTGTGCTTATTACAGCAATGTGCAAGGGAACTCAATTCCCAATTTAGCATTTTACCAAATGATTAGCACTTTGGTTCCTCTAATGGCTAAAGATTTATTTCAATTTGATTTCAAAATTCATTTATCTTTCATACTGAAATTGAATATCATTCTGTCATTTGATAAATGATGTTATGAGCCATCTTTTTTGTGAATTTATTGTTTATAACCATTTTATATTTGATGTTTAACCAATGCATTTTTCTTTTTTGTAAATTATGTTTTATTGATTATACTATTACAGTTGTCTTGATTTTTCTTCCTTTGCCCCCCTCCAGCCAGCACCTCCTACACCCTCAGGCAATCTCCCCACCCTTGTTCATGTCCATGGGTCATCTGCATAAGTTCTGTGGCTACTGCCTTTCCTGTGCTGTATTTTACATTCCCATAGCTATTATTCTCCCACATCCACCCTCCCATCTCTTTATCTTTAAAGTTTGGACTTTTAATGATGATATGACTTGCGTTGAGACTCTTTGCATCCATCTGGTTTGGGACTTTCTGTGCTTCCTGGACTTACATGTCTATTTCCTTCACCAAATTAGGTAAGTTTTCTTTCATTATTTTTTCAAATAGATTTCCAATTTCTTGCTCTTTCTTTTCTCTTTTTGGTACCCATATGACGCAAACATTGGATTGCTTAATATTGTCCGACAGGCTGCTTACACTACCCTTGTTTTTTCGGATTCCACTTTCTTCTTGTTCTGATTGGCTGTTTTTTGCTTCCTTATGTTCCAAATCATTGATTTAACTCTTGGCTTCATCCACCCTACAGTTGTTTCCCTGTATATTATTTTTTTTTTAATTTCAATTATTGCACCTTTTGTTTCTGACTGGATCTTTTTTATGCTGTTAAGGTCCTGACTAAGTTCCTTGAGCATCCTTATAACCAGTGTTTTGAATCGCATCTGATAAATTGCTTATCTCAATTTTGTTTAGCTGTTTTTCTGGAGTTTTGATCTGTTGTTTCATTTGGACTATGTTTCCTTCTCTCTTCATCTTGACAGCCTCCCTGTGTTTGTTTTTATGTATTAGGTAGAGTTATTTCAATTCCATATCTTGGTATTGTGAGCTTTGGTTGCTGTTGGCAATCAGTGGGAGGGATGACCCAGGCCACGTAGCTTCAAGGACTGTCTGTGACCACTTACTACCAACCTTTACCCTCCTTGAAGGATCAGCTACCAATGCATTTTTCTGATTTATTTCAAATTCTTTATCCTCCATGAAATTATTCTTGTTATTTTTCTAATTTGCTTTTGTCTTTAATTCAAGTGTTGCAATGTGATTTATTTTTCACCACAGTTAGTTAAGAAAATATTATATATTACATTTTAATCATAAAATTTCTGGAATTTTCCTTCATTTTTGTCTTGTTATTGAAGACTTCCAAATTCTGAGATTAAAAATGTTGCTGTAACTTCATCAATTATTTTATTTCTTTATTTCCTCCTCTCCTGTTTCTTCCTCTTGTTTTCCTCTACTGCTTCTCCTCTTTGTTATTCTTCCTCTTGTTCTCCTTTTTATTTTTAACATTGCTTTAATTTAGTTAGAATTTATCTCAGTTTTGGGGTGAAATAGGGTTCCACAATATTGTTTCTGTTAAATTAATATGAAGATGCACAGATTACTTTTTGGAATGTTTAATCATTTCCCATTTACCATAAACACCAATTTTCTCAGATTGTAAATAATTTATGCATCTGAAAGTATTTAAAAATTTTAGTTTTAATTGATTGATTTTCTTATTCATGTATCAGTATCACAGATTTAGTTGTTATGGCATAATATAATTTGTTGTGTGTTAGGATTAGCATTGCTTTATTATTTTTAATTTTTAGAATTTTCCCATATCTTTTTACTTGATTCCTTTATCCTATAGAAGTTATGGTCACCTTTTCCAGCCAAGATCTCTTTTAGTCATTTTTATTGAGACTATATTATATGTATTGATTAACATAGGGAGAACTGACATTTTGATACTGAATCTTCCTGTCTATAAATCTAACTTAAATATGTCCTTGTTCTACTCTATTTATTTAAGGAGATTTTAAAACATTTTAGAAAAATAATATAGAACTTATATAATTCTAATTTTATTTTTAAATACATTTTATCATTTTTATTACTATACTCAAAAGTTTTATTTTCATCTTGCAATAGGTAGTTGTTTCTATAGGAGGTTGTTATTTCTGGATAGTATTTTTTGGGGGGGATTCAAAGATTTTCATTTATTATTATTACCATTATTATTATTATTATTTTAAATTTTATTTTAATTGTTCAAGTACAGTTCTCTGTCTTTTACTTCCATCCCAGTCCACCCGCCTCAGTGCTCCCTACCTCCCTCTCATTTCCACCCCCCTGAGTTTTTTTCCATGTGTCCTTTATACTTGTTCCTGTGACCCCTTTCCTTTTCCCCCGGAGATTCCCTCCCCTCTGCTTACTGTCAGCCTGTTTTCTATTTCAATGTCTTTGGTTATGCTTTGCTTGCTTGTTTGTTTTGTTGCTCAGATTCCTGCTAAAGGTGAGATCATATAGTATTTGTCTTTTACCTCCTGGCTTATTTCACTCAGCATAATGCTTTCCAGTCCCATCCATGCTGTTGCAAAGGGTAGAAGCTCCTCCTTTCTGCTGCACAGAATCCTGTTGTGTATCTGTACCATAGTTTTTTGATCCATTCATTTACTGATGGGCATCTAGGTTGCTTCCAACACTTGGCTATTGTAAATTGTGCTGCTATGAACACTGGGGTGCATAGGTTCTTTTGGAATGGTGTTTCAGGGTTATTGGGATATAATCCTAGCAGTGCAATTGCTGGGTCAAAAGGCAGTTCCATTTTTAGTTTTCTTAGAAAATTCCAAAATGTTTTCCATAGTGCTTGTGCCAGTCTGCAATCCCACCAGCAGTGAACTAGGGTCCTCTTTTCTCCACAACCTCTCCAATACTTGTTGTCTGTTGCTTTGTTTATGATGGCTATTCTTACCGGTGTAAAGTGGTATCTCATTGTGGTTTTAATTTGCATTTCTCTGATGGCTAGAAATACTGAGCATCTTTTCATGTGTCTCTGAATCCTCTGTATGTCCTCCTTGGAGAAGTGTCTGTTCAAGTCCTTTGCCCATTTTTTAATTGGGTTGATTATCTTCTTGGAGTGGAGTTGTGTAAGTTCTCTGTATATTTTGGAGATTAAACCCTCATCTGAAGTATCATTGGCAAATGTGTTTTCCCATATAGACTCCACCTCCAAACTGCTCAACTTAATAAATGGATTTGGCAAAACAGCGAGATACAAAGTCAATATCCAGAAATCAAAGGCATTTTTGTATACCAACAATGAAACAGCAGAAGCAGAAATCAAGAAAAAAATCCCATTTGATATAGCAAAAAGAAAAATAAAATACCTAGGAATAAACCTAACCAAGGAGATAAAACACCTGTATGCAGAAAACTACACAACACTGAAGAATAAAATCAAGGAAGACACAAACAAATGGAAATATAGACCATGTTCATGTATTGGAAGAATTCACATCATTGAAATGTCCATATTACCCAAAGCAATATACAGATTCAATGCGATACCTATCAAAGTACCAATGGCATACTTCACAGACATAGAACAAACACTTCAAAAGTTTCTATGGAACTATAAACGAGCCCGAGTAGCAGCTGCAATTTTGAGGAAGAAAAACAATGTAGGAAGGATCACAA
>PVKM010014782.1:0-28623 GCA_004027735.1 Carollia perspicillata | reverse complement strand
TGTGTACACTGGTGGACTGGTGGGAAGAGTTCTGGGTTTGAGACAGCCACCACCACCGCAGGGAACTGAGCACTTCATTTCTCTGAAGGGCCTTTCTTGTTGAGCTAGAATAGAGGCCTCTCCATCCATCTTCTGTGGGTGGAGTCCCCACCCAGGAGCCCCCACCCCTCTCCTGTCCTCTGGAGTCACACTGACTTGACTTCCAGCCCTGACTGACTTGTTCTTGTTCTGTGACTTTGGGCAAGTCATTGCCCTCTCGGTGCCTCAGTTTCCTCATCTGTATTCTCCCAATAGACTCCCTTCTCTCCTCTGTTCTCTTCTGTCTCCCTCATGTCTCACTAAGCCCTCTGTCATCCTTAATTGGCTTGTATGGTGCTGAATTCACTGGGCCTCTGCACAGCCCTGCAAGGTGGGAGGGGCCACAGCTTCCCCCACAGCCTCCAGCCTGCCTAATTGGAGGGCTCCTTTATGGAGAGGTGGCCCCTCAGGCCCTGCCCCCTCCCTGCCACTGCCAGCTTGCTCCAGCAGACAATGCCTGAGCCTGCTGTCCTAAAGGGCTGCTGTAATTTCCTCTAATTCAGCCTGGGAGATAGCAATTAGAGCTAATAAACAGACCCCTACTCCACTTCATCTCACTCACTTGCCAGCCCTGCTCTTCTCCCTGCCACCCAACTTCTCTACCTTCCCCCAAAACGGAGGAGGGCCAGAAGAACAGAAAGGCCCTCCTAGCCTCAGTTTGGCCATCTGGGAAGTGATTATAGAACTGGTCCCCAGGCTGTGTCCCCCTGTCTGCCCAGCACTGTTGGGCTGGGCAGCCCGCTGCTCACATCAGCCCCCTTCCTCCTGTCCTTGAGACCCCAACCAGCCCTATCCCTCCCTCTGGTTACCCTGCCTTTTCTCCCCCAACTAATCTCCCACTACTCTGGCTCAAATTCAAAGTCAAGGTTTATGATGAGGTTCGGGGGTATGTTGCAGGTAGGTCAGGGGCCTGGCAGGACAGAGCTGACCTGTTCTAAATGGGGCCTGGAAGAGAATCCCACACAGGGCTTATTGACTTTGTGGTGTGGGCAGGGCTAAGGGGAACCAACAACCCCCCACCCCAGTCAGGGCCAGCGATATATGAGGGTGGGGGCCATAGGGGTGAGGGGAGGGAACAAACAATGACTCTCCAGAGAGAATCCTAGGAAAGGGCTGCGTGCCACCAGCCCTTTCCTATCCGGGCACCCCGTGATGGCCCAGTCAAGCTGACACCTAAGATTAGCCCTCACATAAAACCACTGTTCATGAGGACGAGCCCATTCAGCCCTTCACAACACCCACACCTCACAAATAAGAACCCAAAGCGCAGAGAGGACTAGTAGTTAATCTGATGTAGTAGAGCAATTAAGTGGCAAGACTGAGATTTGAACCTGGGTACCAGTCAATGCATGGGTGCCCAGCCACTAGGCCATAGTGTCTTATGGTATGAATATTGAGCAAATGTAGTAGACTCTTGGGCAAGTCAGCCTTACTTCCTCAAACAAAGAAAAGCGATTTCTAGAAGGGAATCGAGAAACTTTTATTTATTCCTTCATTCATTCATATACTTAATGTCTTTTCTGAACACCGCAGGTTGTATGTATCCTGTGGTCAGACCAATGGCTAAGACACATGGACCTTGCTTGGGGGAAAGCAGAAATAGCCGGAAGATTTCAAAGGGGATAGACTATAGACCTTAGTGTTTCTTCGCCTGAGTTGGGGGAGGTCAAGGAGCAGTTGAGGAGAGGGCCAGGCTCGGCGCCACATCAAAGGGCAAGTCTTCAGCACTACTGACTTGCCGAGTGCCATGTGCCGGCCTTGGGAAGCCCTTCCTGTGCATCATTGCCCATTTAGTGCCCGAGACAACCCCCAGAGGGAGGCTCTGTCATAACTCCACTTTAGAAAACCGAGGTCAGCACCAGGTGCTGTGATACTGTGGCCCAGGGTGACCCAACGAGCATCAGCCGTGACTGCTGGGATGTCTGTCCTCTTCATCTGCTGCGCGGCCCTGCAGTGGTGCGGCAGGTGGGTGGGGGAGGGGCAGCAGGTCTGATGCACAGATAGCGTGCGGCAAAGGAACTGGAAAATTCAGCTGACGATTTATAACGTGAGTTGTCGTGTGATAGCTCAGCCTGGTCAATGGTTGGGTGTCAGAGTCTTTTTCATCGCGGACTCTAGGAGGGCACCAAGGGTGAGGCCCTTCTGCCATGGTAGCTTCTGCTACGCTGGACGTGAGGCACTGGGAAGTGTCCGTCGGACAACACTTACAGTCAGTGGCAGAAGCTGTACTAGTGTCTTCACCCAGGGGGACCCCGGAACCAAATAAAATGCACCATGAATGCGCTGTATTGGGCCAAGCCCACTGGTTAGCCCTTATTTTATTTAATCCTACCATTACCCTCCATGAGATAGTACTGTTATTTATCCACATTTCACAATGAGGAAGTTAAGGCTCAGAGAGGGAAAGCTACTGGCCCAGCATCCCACAGTGAGACTGAATTTACCTGGCCAACTGAGAAGAATGAGACAGAAACCCAGTCCTGGGGAAATTCCAGTAGCTTCTATGTGTGTGAGTGGCGGGGGGCGGGGGCAGTGGGGGTGGAGACACAATGTGGGGAATAAGAAGAGTGTTCGTTCCCATGTCCCTGCCATCACTCCTGCTCTGACACACCATCTCTCCCTACATTTAGCCTTCGGGTGGGTGATGGTTTGACTGTGCAGAACTAAGAATACAATGCAAAGTGGCCTCCAGATGCAGGGAGGTGGGCAGTTGCGAGAGAAGGAGACAGGGAGGGAGGAAAGTCTCACCCCTTGTGCATGCCCCCCAAGACTCCTCCCCCTTCGGTAGCTTCTGCCGACTGTCTTCTTTATCTACATTCCTGCATTCCCATGACAAAAAATAACAAGACTACTTTGTCACCACCTCTTGACTGAGAAAGCCATTCCTGTATTTGTAGGCACTGGTTGAACCGTGGCGAGGTTTAGAAACATGTGTTCTGGAGTCAAAATGCGAGGGTTAAAGTCCCCACTCGCTAGCCAACTGTGTGGCTTCACATTTTGGGGCCTCAATTTCACCATCTGTATAATGAAATTGGTAAGCACACCTCATAGGGTAGTTGTGAGGACAAAACACTATAGAAGAGTGCCCAGAAGGTCTTCAATATATGTTATCTATTATTGTGGACATGGTGAATTGAGGTGTGTGAGATAGAATTTAAGGATCCCCAAACAGCAAGAATGGAGGTGGACTCCAGCATGGCCTCAGACAAAAGACATCATTCGTAAATCAGTTAAAATGACAAATACGTGGTGGGGTTGGGAGTTTCCCAGCTACTGCACACCTCGCCTACCTGATAGCAAAGAATTGTCACCATGGCATTGAGAATAAAGCATGATTATTATCGTGTTGACCCGGAAGGAACAAATAATTTAGTTTCAAACTACTTCCCCTGGCTGGTGCGGCTCAGTGGATTGAGCACTGGCCTGCAAACCGAAGGTTGCTGGTTCAATTCCTAGTCAGGGCACATGCCTGGGAATTCGGGCCGGGGCGCTAGTTGGGGGTGTGTGAGAGGCAGCCAACTGATGTTTGTCTCGCACATCAATGTTTCTCTCTCTCACTCTTTCCCCTTCCCTTCCCCTCTCTCTGGAAATAAATCAATAAAATCTAAAAATAATTTTAAAAAAAGCATTTGTCAATAGCAAACATCCCTCTTAGTCGAGGCAGGGTTGTTGTGCAGGGCCAGTGAAGTGAGTGGGGTCGTTAGTGGCCGCTCGCCTGCTCTCCTTCTCTGCTCCCTCGCCCTCTCCAGTACACAGCTCCTAGACTAATTTAAGTGTGAGCCTTAGTTTCCCCAGGTGCAAGATGGGTGCAAGATGGGCATGAGGGTCCCACCCCCTACAGGGGCAGTTAGAATAAAGAAGTGATTAAAACACCCAGTAGGGACCTAGCACCTTAACTCTCATTGTCTAACTACTAGTTAACTACCTCATTAATATCATTATTTTCTTGAACTTATTTTTCATTGAAAAACTGATAGCAGTTCACAGAGGACATCAACTCCATCGGGTATGCCTTACTTATTGTTTTTAAAAAGACTCAAAGCAAATATTCTATATTCTTCCCATTTTTTAACGGGTTTTAATTGCATGGGGAACACCTGGCCCATCCAAACCCAGTGCGACAAAAGGGCATGTCAGAAAGAGTGAGACTCTCTCCTGCCTGTTTGCAAACGATTCCATGGGCTTTTATTTTATCTTTAATTATCTCGATTACCTGGAACTTCGTCTAATCTGGTCACTGCTCCAAACGACCATCCTCACAGTGTCTCCTGTATTTGACTCTAGCCATTTCCTGAGTGCGCTTTCACATTTCTGCCCGCGTAGAGAAGAGCCAGCTCCATCTGTTGTTTGCTTTTTTTCTTTTTTAACTTTAAATGTCTTGTGGGAGGGCTCATTCCACATCAGCACATCCCCCTTGCTCCCTCCTTAGGACTCCACCATATTTGGGGTGCCATTCTTCTTCTTTTTTTTTTAAGATTTTATTTATTTATTTTTTAGAGAGAGGGGCAGGGAAGGGGAAAAAGAGAAAGAGAAACATCAATGTCTGAGAGATACACGGATTGGTTGCCTGTCACAGGCCCCTAACTGGGTACCTGGTCTGCAGCCCAGGCATGTGTCCTGATTGGGAATTGAGCTGGTGGTCCTGTGGTTTGCAGGCTGGTGTTCAATTCGCTGAACTACACCAGCCAGGGCTCCTGATGTGCCATTCTTTATCTAAATGAATTGCAGGAAAGAAGAGGTTTTGGACTTAAAGCCATGACCGTCTTACGCCACATGCTTTTCTGTATGGTTGGGATAGTTTAGAAAGTCGAAATTCAACTTGTATAAAACTGAACACAGGGAGCCCTGGCTGGTGTAGCTCAGTGGATTGAGCGGGGGCCTGCGAACCAAACAACCACGGTTCGATTCCCAGTGAGGGCACATCCCAGTGAGGGCACATGGCTGGGTTGCAGGCCAGTTCCCAGCAAGGGACCTATGAGAGGCAACCATACATTGATATTTCTCTCCCTCTCTCCTTCCCTTCCCCCTCTAAAGATAAATAAGTAAAATCTAAAAAAAAAAAATTTGACGGGAGGAAAGTCCCCCCATTCCCTGGCCCCAGGTGCCTGAGCCAAAGGTCATAGCCAGCCACCCTGCTGTGCATTTCATGGATTCCTTCCAGAGATATTTCATGCATATGCCCAACCACTTTTATGTCTGTTTATTTACCTATCTATCATCTATCTATGTATTTATCTCCTTTTTGGATTGTGATTACTCTAAATAACTGCGTATCAAATACGCCTCCCCAAATTGCCCCAGCTCAGAACGCAGATGGCCTCCTCACTCATTTTATGGTCTCTCCAAACTATGGGTGGATGTGTGGGCTGTTTATGTTCTTTTGTGTAGAAACCTGTCGGGCTACCGTGTCTTATTGTGCTCATGACACTTAGCAGGCCCAGGTTGATGTTCTAATGGTTGGTTCAGATTCATGACCTTTTATTTTATTTTTGGGTCTCTTGATTACCTTGGACTTCATTTATGTAGTAGGCAGTCTAGACTTGTGCCATGGACTTTGGAACCAGACCACCCGATTGTGAATCTTGATTCTGCTACTTATAAGTTTTGTGACCTTTGGCAAATTACTTAACTTCTCTGTGTTTCCTTGAGCATGTTACTAACCTCTCTGTGCGTTAGTCTCCTCGCTCATTAGAAGGGATTTGATGCACCCTGGCTGGTGTAGCTCAATGGATTGAGCTTGGGCCTGTGAACCAACAACCTCGGTTCCATTCCCAGTCAGGGCACATGCCTGGATTGGAGGCCAGTTCCCAGCAGGGGACACATGAGAGGCAACCACACATTGATATTTCTCTCCCTCTCTCCTTCCCTCACCCTCTAAAGATAAATAAATAAAATTTTAAAAAAGATGTTAAAAAAAGGAAGGGATTTGATGATACTGATAGCACCTATATCATGGAATGGTTAGGAGGACTCAATGAGTTAAAAAAAAAAAGTAACATTTTCTCAGAACAGTTCTCAGTACGCATTTCCAGTATTCCACGTGTGTTATTCTCAGACATGCAGAGGGATCGAATGCAGCTAGCCTTCGCAAGAAAAGCTCCCCAAACATTTGCTGAAGACTCCTAGATTGGCTCGACACCTGCTAGGACAGGCCACCACCCCTGCCTGCTGAGACAGTCTGCTTGGGGACAGAGACACTGTGCAAATCCTGGGATGTGTGTTGGAGGAGGGAAGCGTCTGACTTGGAGATGCTGAGGTCTGGGGCTCAGAGTGGAGCTGAAGGGGAGGGTGGGTGGGCAGCAGAGAGGGGGTAGTGTTGGGGGTGTGCTACACTCTGCTGGCCCAGCTCCTGCTGACACCTAGTGGAAAGATGAGATTATCATCTTTTTCATCCAAGGTACCTCTCTAGGTGCGTGGCCTCCACCAGGACATCTAACTGACCTTATGAGACCTGACAGTGTCCATCTTTGGACTATCGAGAATCACGCTGCTGCGAATACCCATGGACAAGTCTTTGTGTGGGTGTATGTCTTTTATTTTATTGGGTAGATCTCTAGGAGTGGATTTGCTGGGTCAGATGGTCGTTCTATACTTAAACCTTTTGAGGAATTGCCAGACTGTTTTCTCCAGCAGCTGCACCATCCTACACTCCCACCAGCCATGCATGAGGGTTCCAGTTTCTCCACATCTTCACCAAAACTTGTTGGTGCCTGTCTTCTTGATTATAGGCATCCTTGTGGGAGTGAAGTGGTAAGTCCAATCAATATTAGGTCCTAAATATCCCTCAGAACAGTACCCTTGTTGCCAGCCCCAGCTGGAACTTCTGCCCTTGTGTCTCCCCGCCTCGCCCAAGTTCACAAAGTAGATGGTCAGTAAATATTTGTTCAATGAATGCATGGATGGGTGGGTAGATGGACAGAGGGAATATTATGTAGCTGTCAAAAGTAATGTTACAGAAGGATGTGTGATAAGGATGGAAGCTGTGGTCAGCAGGATAATGCTCTCTCCCCAAGTCCACATCCTACTTTCCAGAAGCTGTGACTATGCTCCCTTACATGGCGAAAGGATCTATGCAGATGGGGCTAAATTGAGGATCTTGAGACAGAGGACATTATTTTGCAGTATCTGGGTGGGCCTAATATAATCACAAGGGTCCTTATAAGAGAGTCAAAATCAAAGACTGAGACGTGACAATGGAACCAGAAGTTGAAGTGGTGCAGGACCATGAGCCAAGGAACACAATGGCCTCTAAACAGGGGTGTCCAGCCTTTTGGCATCCCTGGGCTGCACTGGGAGAAGAAGAGCTGTCTTGGGCCACACATTAAATACACTGCAACCTGTAATCACAAAAAAACTCATAATGTTTTAAGTAAATTTACGATTTTGTGTTGGGCCACGTTCATAGCCATTCTGAGCTGCATGTGGGTCGATAGTCAAAGGGGGACCAGGGACATCCCTGGAAGCTGGAAAAGGCATGGCAAAGGATCCTCCCCTGGAGCCCCCCAAAAAGAGCCAGCCCTGCCCACATCTGGATTTTTACCCCCAAGACTAATTTTTGGACTTCTGACTTCCAGAACTGTAAAATAATAAACTTGTGTTGTTTTCAGCCAGTGCTTGTGGTAATTTGTTACAGTGGCCGTAGGAAACTAATCCAGAAGTATCAGTATTTGAGGTCTGTCCAGAAAAAAGTCCAGCCATTGGTAATATAAAAATGGTTTGCAAGACATCCATATAACCTGGCAGCCAAGGAGAGCAGACTGAAATGCACGTGTGTGAACAATGAAGACTTTACTGTACTAGTCAGTGGGTGCAGTAGACTCCATTGAATGAGCATGTATACTGTGTGGCCACCACATTCAAAATGACTGTGTGAGGAGAGCAACATATCTGCACCAAATTTTGTGTTAAGCTTGAACACTCCTCTGTGGAAACTATTCAGATGATTCAGAAGGCCGCAGATATGGGCAACTGGTGACTGGCGGCTTCATCAGGACAATGTGCCTACTCCTGCATCACCTCTCTTGGTTTTTGGTGAAACATCAAATCGTCCAGGTGACTCAGCCCATCCATATGCCAGATTTGCTGCCCTGCGACCCGCAGGCTTTTCCCCAGAGTAAATCACCTTTGAAAGGGGAGAGATTTCAGATTGTGGGCGAGATTCAGGAAAATACATCAGGCCACCTGACAGCAATTGGGAGACTGTGTGAGGTTCTGAGGCGGGGGGTGTCATTGTCCTATGTACAATGTTTCTTGTGTTTTGTATCTTCTTCAATAAATGTCTCTAATTTTCACATTACATGGCTGGATACCTTCTGGACAGACACAATGAATGAAACATTGGCTTTAGCATGGGTTTGTTTGCAATTTTTGTCTTTGATTGTTTTAATAGGACGTGTGTTGACAATAAAGTAATAAAGATACGTGTTTATGCGTTGTTTCCCCCTTTCCAGCAGCCACTGCATCAAGCGGAGTGATGAGTTTTTAGGAAAGAGGAAATCATCAACGAGGCTGCTATCAAATGATACAGTATTCTTCTCGGGAACTATAATGTAACATTTTTTGTAACATTGTCTCTGCCTAGTAATTACTAAGAGTTTGTGGTCTGCTAGTTTCTGTAGTGTAGCGGCTATCACGTTCGCCTCACACGTGAAAGGTCCCCAGTTCGATCCCGGAGGAAACACGTAGTCCCTTTTGTTTTGTTTTGTTTTTCTCTTCACTACAGAATTTTAAAATTTAATTCAAAGTAACTGTAATGGGAAGTTCCAGTTCACTGATTTTTTTCTTCTGCCTCCTGATTTTTTATAAGATGTAACAAAACTTAAGATTTTTTCAAAGTAATTGAAATTCTATTTAATAATTTTATTAAGAAACTTTAGATGGCTAGTCAAAGGGGGCCCAGGGAGGAAAAAGAAAAAAAAAAAAGCTAGCTCTTTTGCGTTGGCCGGGAATCGAACCCGGGTCAACTGCTTGGAAGGCAGCTATGCTAACCACTATACCACCAACGCCTCGACGATGCCTATACTTTTCCAAGTACCTTTAGTAGAAGATTCTTTGGATTGGCTGAGCGCTACCAAATTTTGTAAGGACGTCTCTTCCCGGCGTCCCTCCGCGCATCCGAAGACACGGTCCGAGGGATGTTCCACACCACTGTCCACGGGGCCGTGCCCACATGTCCCCCCCAGCGCCGTGAAGCCTTGGTGCTGGCCGGGCGGTGGCCAATCCCGGGCCTCCGCCTGGGCCGCTCGACTTCCGGGTCAAAGGGACCTGAGCCTCCCGAGTCCCCTGTGTCCGACGCCTCCGCTGTCCCCCGTGCTCGCCACTTCCGGGGCCGCAGTCCTGGGCATGGAGCCGCGAGCCTGAGGCGCCTCCGGCCCCGGGACGTCCTGGCCAGCCCGGCCGCCGCCCCGCGCCAGCCCCGAGCCCTGGTGAGCAGCGCCTGCGCGCCCCGTCCCGCCTCGGCCGCGACCCTGAACCCGTCGGCAACCCGCCCGGGTACTCTCTGCCCCCGCCTTCCCGCCCCACGTCCCCACCGTGAGCCGCACTCCCGGTGCCTCCAGTCCCTGTGTCGGTTTCCTCTGCCCCCGGTCCCTCCTCACCCCTTCTTCCCCGCCGACCCCCTTCTGTGCCCCGGCCGCCTCTCAGCCTCTCCCTGGCCCGGCCTCGTCTCCCCACCCATCCCGTCGCTGCCCAAAGCCACCTGGCTCTGGCCCCTGCCCGGGCTGGCCGCACCCAAGAACGCCCTCCCTTCCCGGCAGACTCTGGAGGTCCCCACCTTCTCCAACTCCCCAAGCTAATGTGTGGGAGCTGAGGCCGTCTCCCTGCCCCGTGTGCTTCCTCCTCCCATATCCCCGTAGGATCCAACACCTTTTCTCAGCCTCTCCCCGGCCCACCCCCAGACCTGTCCACCTTCCGAAGTGTCTCACACCGGCCTTGACACTTCCTGGCATCGATGCTGCCTCTGAGCCCACATCGGAAGCAGCCCCTTCCCTTTGCCACTGCCCCTGTTAACCCTCCCATCCCCCACGGTAAGGAAGTCCCTTGCCTCTGCGGAAAGAACCAATCTGCTTTCCAGGAGCTGGGACTAAAGCCCAGATGTGTACTGCGGTCACCAGCCCTCTCCTCCCTGGCCAAGTCCTGGGGGAACAGGCCCTGGGAGGAATTTTCTCCTAGGTGTGGTTCAGGACTCTCAGACTTCGCCACAGGGCTGTGAGGCGCGGCTAGAAACGCCCAGGTAGACAGAATGAGGCACCGCAGCCGGGACTCCCCAGTGGAAGGAGAGCGGAAGGAGAGCGAGTGGTTAGCCAGTCCCTTCATTAACCTGCCACATTAATGACACATTCACTCTGTCAAGGTCTTGTGTCCCACACCTGCAGCCACAGTGGAGGCTTTCTGGACTCTTTAGAAGGTCAGTTGGGCGGAGGTGGGGCTGCCAGGGAGGCTGAGTGTGGGTGGGTGGGATTCATTTGCTCCAGGATATAGAGGTCGGCAGGAAGTGTTTTTCTACAACCCTGGGGTCACCGTCCGTAGGGACAGTTGGCTGAGACCCAGGCCAGAAGCCACAGTTTTGTGTGCTCTTGCTGAAGACTTCTCTTTCCATCCAGTGTTCCCCTCCAGTGGCCCCCCCTATGGACCCCCATGAGAGACTGGGGGAGAAAAAGGGGAGAGTACTAATTCTAGCTGGGTTTGGTGGAGGTGTGGCTACACCTTCCCACACCTAACACGGTGCCTGGCATTCCATCAGTGAATGGGGTGGATTCTGCCTCTGAAAGGGACTTTAGTCCAGTTCTCCCCTTGATATAATTTTAAATAACTTGCTTAGTCAACAATATTAGCTGTCACGTAGTTTCTGCCACATTAGGCACTTTACGGGTGCAATATCATTAAATCCTAACAGCAGTCCTACTGCAGTCCCATTTTATAGCTGGGAATATTGAGACACAGAGAAGTTAAGTGACTTCCCCAAGGTCACAAAGCCCGGAAGCAGCAGAGCCACTATTTGGAGTCATATCTCTCTGACACCAGAGCCCACTCTTTTCAGGACAGCACTGAGAGTGAAGCCGGTGCTTCTTTATGGGGACATGTTGCTTCACCTCTTTCATATGATCTTCGTCCTGCTTTCTTTTTCTTTAAGTACTTGGGCACCTGCCTATTCTCCTGGGACCTAGCTTGTTAAGAAGGTGATTGGGTGCCAACCAAACCAGAGGTCCCTTTGACTTTAGACAGCATTCAAGTGAGGACAGGGACAAGTTCACTCAACCTGAAATGTTCATGGAGTGCTTCCTATGTGCTAGGCTTGGCCCTGGGTTCAGGATGCCGCAGGGACAGGACATATGTGGGCCTGCCCCTGTGGGGCCGGTCATCCCAGTAAGGAATGCCCACTCATCCAGAGCAGAGCTTCCCAGCCTCAGAACTAGTCATATTTGGGGCCCGGTCATTCTTTGTGGGATGGGGTAGGAGGCCATCCTGTGCATTGTGGGATTGGGCCTCCAACTACATTGCCAGTAGCATGCCTTGCAGTTGTGACAACCAACAATGTCCCCTGG
Organism: Carollia perspicillata; assembly: GCA_004027735.1. NCBI lineage: Eukaryota > Metazoa > Chordata > Mammalia > Chiroptera > Phyllostomidae > Carollia > Carollia perspicillata. The sequence goes on along the minus strand of PVKM010014782.1, from coordinate 17,002 downwards.
GGGCCAGAATCCACCCTGGTTGAGGCCCCCTGGGTTAGGGGATTCTATTGACCCCACCACCAACATCACCAGGAGATACTGTGTTCTAGAATCATTTGACGTACTGAGGACCTGGGGTGCTGCACACTTAAATATGTGAACTGAGTGGGAAGGGAGGGAGGAGGTGACTCAGACACTAGGGGTCATTTTAGTTTATACCGTCTGAGCGTCAGAGGTTTACTTCGAATGTCTATTGTGAGCCTAAGGATCAAACTCAATTTTTTCCCTAAGTAATGAATGTAGAGTTTTCCCCTCGACACTGCTGACTTTGGGGCCAGATCATTCTCTGTTGCGGGGTACAGTCCTGGGCACTCTGGGGTGTTGAGCATCATCTCTGACCTTCACCCACTTGAAACCAGTAGCAACACCAGCCCCATCAGTGGTGACAACCAAAAATGCCCCCTGGGGAGGCAGAATCACTACCAGTGAGAACCACTGACCTGCACTGAGTGCTATGCAGAAAGACCAGGTGTTGTGATGGGGGTCATAAGGTGGCAACTGAGGGTTAGATGCCAGGAAAGACCTCTGAAGAGGTGATACTGGGACCCGAAGGCTAAAGGAAGCAGGTTGTACAGGAAGCCAGGAAAGGGCTTCCCAGGCAGAGGGACTGGCAAGCGCAAAGGCCCTGGAGTGGAAATGAGTAGTATCTTTAGGGAAGACTAAGGCCAGTGTGCTGGACGTAATGGTCAAGGGCAGGGAGCAGGGGAGGTCAGGAAGGCCATCAGGGAGCAGCCACAATGGGGAGTTTGGTTTTATTGCATTTCTGGCCAGCGTCTGTGAGTGGCATCCTCAGAGTCATTTGATACTCCCATCTTCTCTGGGACTCCTCACCTTGGGAGAACTGCTCGACAAAAAGATGCTGGTTTCTGGCAAATGCCAGGCACCCTCTCAGATTTCAGGGCAGGGCCTGAGCCATCTGCCTCATCAGAATGCCCTTGGCATTGAGTGTTCCCCGGAGGCATGGAGGGCTGCCTGGGGAAGGGTGAGAGGGGAGAACAGGGTGAGAGCTTGCACCCCTGGACTGCCTGCTGGGAGTTGCAGCCCTGTGGTCTCTTCCTTCGCAGGCTGTCCCACTCTCCTGATCAGCCAGGTGGTTAATGCGGACGGTTAAGAAACTACGCCTGGACAACGTGAACACAGGAAATTGGAGAAGGTAAGGGGTACACAGCTTTGGGGGCCCTGATTGCTTGGGATGTTGCAGAGTCTTAGGTCTGGGTCACAGGCTGTTGAGGGTGCCCTGTTGATTGGCAGAGGGAAAGTGTAGTTGGACCTGGCCTAAGAGGCTTGCAGTCCACTTTCATTTTCCAGCTGTGTAAACTCTTGACTCAAGAAGCCCAGTATGGGCTGGCCCCAGATGGGAAAGGGCTGGCACAGACTTGCTTCACCAGAGCCCCATTTTGTCCACCTGCCACTCTCCGCAGCCTCTTCTTACAGTCAGGGCTTTGCCTCTGGGGAGGAGAGAGGCAAGTAGAAGACCGGGCTGTGGCACCAAGCCTTAGCCTGTCTGAGTGCATGCTGCCCCACAGCATCTAGAAGATTCTTAGACGTTTCTCACGATGTTTCATTTTATTTCTCATCTCCTGGATCGCATTTTTGCTCCTTGGGCTCTCTGTAGTGATTGGAGGCAAGATCATTTTTATCACTCTTTGCTGTGGAAGTAAGCCATGTGAGTTTGTGAGTGCTTTCCCTAGGCTCTTTGCTTCTGAGGTCTCCTTTAGAGACCCTGGAGGTCATGATCCATTTTTCTGCTGTGAGCAAGGCTCGAACTGTGGTGGCAGAGTTTGGGATGGATGGCTTCGTTTTCTGGGCTTGTTGCTGGCAGTGCTTGGGGCTATGTAGGTTCTGGAGTGCTCAGCCATCCCCTGCGCAGGACTCGCCAGCTCCTTGCATGCACCCCCTGGGTCCTGTAGGGCTGAGTGGTCGGGGGCGATGGGGTGGGGAGGGCGGTGCATTTCTCCTCCCCTCCATTATGGAATTGAGTTAGAAAGGGAATTTGGAAGGTCAGCCTACAGTGGAAGCCCAAAAGCCGTGGGCACTCCTCTCATGTCTCTTTTTCCCCTTGCCTTTCAAAGCAGGGAGGGGTCCTTTGTCCTCCGGTGGTCACTTTGTGGGGTCTGCCCCTGGCAGGGGTCAGAGCTTTCTGGGAATCAGAGGGCACCTGAATGGAGCGGGGGCGGTGGGCAGAGATCTTCCTGTTACTCCTCTGCCCTTGGCCTGTGCTGTTCTGGCCTTGAGCGCAGCAGTAGTGGGTTCAAGTCTCACTCTGACAAGTGATTGCAGGCTTCAGTTTGCAAAGCTGCTAATCCCAGAGCACACGGTCCCAGCACCCAGCAAGGCCTTCAATCGTTTGGTGCTGAGGAGGAGAGAAGAGCCAGCCTGCTCACTTTGGCTGGCCTCATGAGACAACCTTGGCTCTTCCACAACCGGGTCACCACGGCTGTGTTTAGATTTCCCTAAAACAAATATTTGCCTGGCCAGTCCAGTCTGCTTAAGAAGTGTGCTCAGAAGCGAGTGCTGGAGAGGGGAAGGAGGGAGCCTTTGCACAGCTGCAGCTGCTCCCGAAGTGGGATGGCCTCTGAGGGGGAGAGTGTGCACAGCATGCTCTCACCTAGAGGTCTCAGGTTCCCAGTGAGTATCTGCTTCTCTAGCGCCTCCAGAGGCACATGTTTACCCAGCTGGACAGAAAGCCGATGGCACAGGGGACAAGGTTTGGGGATTAATTCTCTGTGCTCAGGCTTCTGTGCGTGGGCGAGTGTGTCTTCCATGGGCCTTTGTGAAATATCCGCTGAGCCAGGGCTCCACGAGAGCTTCTGGGGACACAGCTATGAACAGGACAAACACGGGGGAGACAGGCGATTGACAGTCACCCATTGTGACTAATTCTCTGAGGGTGGGGCAGCCAGGTGGCCTGTGAAAGGTTAACGGAGAGATCAGTTTTGGTATAATCATCATAGAGTTTCTCAGGCCCTGACAGACATTTCAGCTGAGATCCGATTAGAGTTTAGTTGAGCAAAGAGAGGGGAAAATATGTTCCAGGCAGAAGGGCCAGCATGAGCAAAGGCCCTGGAGAGGGAAGGAGTCTGGCCTGTTTGAGAAGCCCCGAGAAGGCCAGCTTGCCTGGGGTATAGTGATGACAGGGAGTGAGGTTTGTGACCCTGGCAGAGGTCAGAGGACAGAGTGCTGAAGGCCATGGTGAGGACTGGTTTTCTCTCTAGGGAAAACCAAGAGAGAGTTTGTGTTGGTATCTGGTTGCCATCATTCAGCTGAGAGGCGACGGAGGCTTGGATCTTAGCAGTCATGGTGTTGGAGGGAAGGGTAACAGTTTAAGGAGTGGGGGCAGAGAAGGTTGCACGGTGTGGGGCTTGGCTGGGGGAATCAGTGTCTGATGAGGCAGCAGCTTGTGCGTGGAACTCGGGTACCACTCTCCGTCTCATTTTCTTTCCGCATGTTCCTTCCTTCTCATAGCTTCTCGCTGAATTCCGAGGGGGCAGAGAGGATGGCCACCAGGGCTCCGACGTCTGACTTGGGAGACACGGTTGAGATGGAGGACCCAGCGTCCCGCTTCCAGGTGCAGAAGCACTCTTGGGAAGGGCTCCGGAGCATCATCCACGGTAGCCGCAAGAACTCGGGCCTGATCGTCAACAAGGCTCCGCATGACTTCCAGTTTGTGCAGAAGACGGACGAGTCAAGCCCCCACTCCCACCGCCTTTACTACCTAGGTAAGCCCTCCAGCGTCTCCTCGGTCCCTCCAGGCTCCTGCAGACCCCCCCCCCAGGATCATTTGGGCCCCGCAGTCTGCCCTCAAGCAGGGCAGTGTTTCTGAGATGGCTATTTCTAAATCCTCTAATTTCCAGAGGTCAGCCGGTCCTCTTAGAAGGTCCAAATAGATGGGTCTGATCCTGAGCAAACTGTTATGCCACCCACAGTGACATCTGTTTACAGTGAGGGTCTGGCCCAAAGGTCCTCAAGAGGGTCATATGTTCTGGTGAGGGGAGCAGAGGACAGGACCGCCCATCTGTGGTGCACAGTGCTGTGGTTTAGGCCTGAAACATGGGCCTGAGCCACTGAGATTGTTTCTAGTGTTGGTCCCTTGAGTCTGCCTCCTGGGTTGGGCTGGGCTTCTGAGCTGCGGGACTCCTGCAGCAGGGAGAGTCCCAAGTAGCTCCAGTAGTCTCTGGCCATGGAGCAAAGTGTTAAGTAGGATCCTGAGGCCCATAGAAAGCTACTGCAATTGCGTAACTGTATACCTGGTAGGCTAACAAGATAGGATGGCCTGCCACATTGCTGTGGCTGCCCTAGATACCTGGATAAGCACGTTAATAGCTAACCACTGCCTCCTTCCAGTGCGTGCCTCTGGAGCAGCACTTTCCACACATTTGCAGTTGTTTAGGTTCGTGTTTCCTGCTGGGCCATATGAAAACCTGCAGGGCATGGTGTGGGTCCTGTGCACCCGTTGCCTCTTGCATTTGTACCCGCAGTGGCCAAGCCGCAGCCTGGCTCCTGGCAGGTGGACAGTCAGTATCTGTTGAGCGAATGAATGTCGTCCTACTTACCTAAAGGTCCTAGAACAGATAGGAATAGTTCCAATCATGTTTGAAAGCAGTGTGACACATGGTTATTGACCCAAGGCAGGTTTCATTCTTATAACTCTCGACTTGGAGCCCAGGATCAGTCTCTCTGTGTCCTCAGCCCCTGGGACAGTGCCTGTTCCTGGCCATGCCCTCAGTCACTGTTGGAGTGAGCTGTGGAATGAATGAATGAAGTTCATTCTGCCTGAGGCCAATCCCATGCTCATGATTGTGACTGTGACCAAGACGGACACCAGGTGGCTCTCCCCTCCCGCAGTCGATGCAGACTCTCCTCATAAGGGCCCACATAGAGCTGGCGGTGGTTCGGCAAGCACAGGGTTAGATAGAGAGATGGGCTAGGATGGGGATCGTCAAGCAACAAGCGGCCGATTCTGGAAATCTAGTTTTACTGATGCCCAGCACGCCCATTTGTTTATTTCCATCTGTGGCTGCTTTTGAGTCTAGTTGCACCAGAAGTCATATGGCCACTAAAGCTGAAAATATTTGCTGTCTGGCCCTTACAGAAAATAGTTTGCCAGCTCTAGTCTAGGGAGATTAGGGCTGAATGTGCTTCAGGCGTCATTTAGCCAAGGAGAAGCATGGCTGTTAGGGCTGAAAGTGGCCAAGGCTCACACACTCCGGTGGGCTGTTGCCTCTGTTTTTTCCTACAGCTTTATGCCCCCCCCCCAAACCCCCTTTTCCCACTTTCTTTGACCACTCACTCACTCAAGTTCAGATTTCCATCCTGGTCAAGGTACTTGTGTAAGTTTCCTAGAGCTGCTGCTACAACAAACCACTCTCTACTAGGTGCCTTTAAACAACCAAACTTTATTCTCTCACAGGTCAGTATTCTCACCAGAAGTCTGAGGTCAGTTTCTCTGGGCTGATGTCAAGGTGTGGGCCGGGCTGCACTGCACTCCCTCCAGAGGCTGGAAGGGAGAAACCGTTTCTGGCCTCTTCCGGCTCCTGGTGGTTGCTGACATTCCTTGGCTTGTAACTACATCACTGTAGTCTTAGCCTTTTGTGGTCACGTCACTGCCTCTTCCTCCTTGTCTAAGACCTGTCTCTGCCCCCTCTCACACAGCAAGTAATTACATGTAGGACCCACCTGGATAACCCACACTGATCTCCCCACTTTAAGGGCTTTAACTTAATCCCATCTGCAAAATCCCTTTTGCTGCAGGTCACTATTCACAGGTTCTGGGGATCAGGAAGTGGACATTTTGGGAGCCATCGTTCAGCTAAGTACGGAGCTGCTAAAAGGGGCGGAAATTCTCTGAGTTCCTTTGAGCCGCCAAGTATACTTGGTAGGAAGGTCGCAGGGGCATCTCAGGGAGTCCCCGCCCTGGACCTTATGATATGAACCCCCAAGCCTTGAGGAGCTTAGGCAGCTGCCCTGTGTATATTCTTCTCCATGGGTCCACCTTCACTGCCCTCCTGCCTTCCGCTTCCGGGGTTACTTGTCTAGGGATCTAGCCATCAGCAGATGAGCTTTTTGCCAAATTCCTGGGAGAAAGAATCAGATTGGTTCAACATAGGTCAGATATCCACTTGTCCAGTCGGCCGTACCCTTGTGTGCATGTCTGCACCTGGGGTAGGTGGGTGCCTGATGTTCACAGGAGGCTCTGAGGGCCCACCCCAGTGGGTAGGGGCGGCTCCAGACAAGGGCTGTGGACTGGGCAAAGAACCCAAAGTGTGCCTAAAACAGTTCAGATTTGTGATGCCGCTTTGGGAGTGACATCGCTCACCCTTGAGCTGAGCCAGTACATCACTCAACACCTCAGGGTACCCTTGACTTGACTTTATGTCCAAGTTGGTGAGGCAGCCATCCCCAGAGTTCCCGACTATTTATAATGTGGCTTTGCACCAGCCCAGCACCTGGGCGAGTGCTGGCAGCCAGCAGCTTCGTGGACAGAACAGAAGGGGCCTCCAAGGGCGATGCCTAGCCTGCTGCTCTAAGAGCCACCTGCCCCCCCCCCGCCCCCCGCTCCCCCGGGAGGGACCCCTGCCTCCTCAGTGGACACCAGGCTTTGCTGTTGGGGGCACATGGAGCCAGTCATCAGGTCCTCAGTGAAGGCTCTTGCCAACGTGTCTGATGAGGGCCAATGCCCTCGAGAAGGAGCAGAGAAGGGACTTGGCCGGCTGCTGCTGCCAGGAAGATGGGATAGTGGTGGCTCAGGTTCCAGGGCTCAAACTGCAGCGTCAGGAAAGCTTCTCCTTCTGGCACTCCCGTTCCTCCTGCTCCTCCTGCCTGTGGGCGTCTCATGTTGCATGGAGAGGGTACAGGGCCCCAGATAGCTTTGGGGGCCCCTTAGGCAGGAAATGCAAGACCACTGTGTCCTTGTGTCCTGTGTCCAGATCCAGGATCCTGTGCCCCCATCGCACCAGTCACCCAGGCCACAGCGAATGGGGATGGAGATGGTGCTTCCATTGGAGACGGGGGTGCTGTCCCTAAAGTTGAGGCAGACCTGGAATGAGAAGACAGAAATCAGCAGTAGTCACCGGTCATCTCAGACCCCTGCCTTACATGCTGATCAGCACTGTCACAGGGAACGTGCTAGCTTAGGCCATTTGGTGTCTTCTCTTACTGATCAGCTGGGGAGGGAGACAGCCCCAATGTCCTTGGTAAGGCCACACCCTTGACTTCCCATTTGGAAAGCTCATGCTGTCCCAGAGAGCCCCACGGACAGAAGTTATCCAGAGCACATGCTATGGGCAGCGTGGCTGGGCGGTGTCATGTCTGCACCTCCAGCTGGGAATGGGACAAATTGAAGGCGCCAAAAGGGTCCTTAGAGATCAAATTGTGAATGCTTCCCACCTGCACATCTAAGCTAACTTTGCATGTTCCTTAAATCCGCTTTAAAAGGAGCCCTTATTAACCTAATAATTTTCTTTAAATATGCTCTTATTTTGATACCTAGACTTTGTGAGCATCTTAATCGTAAGTGGAAAACCCATGTCACTTGCCATATCGAAAAGCTACCTACAGAGATAACTGTCAGCAGAACAGGTGTTATTTAGTGAGCTCTAGCTCTAGAGGGGCTGAGTGTGGGGCCCACTTGTCCTCCCAGTAATGGAAGTGTGGGTGCGTGTGACGGGGTGCCAAGAAAAGGGTCAGCACCAGACTGAGCTTTTTCTGGAGAGGGGCTCAGCTTTCCATGAATAATTGCGAGCTCATGGCCTGTTCCTGGACCACCACAGAATATCCCAGCTAGGGGGTTCCACACTGGGGGTGCATGGCCCTGGTGTCTTCCACCCCCACTGCACAGAGGGGGAACCCAAGGCTCACCAGAGAGAGTTGTTCTGCTCTACCGTTAACTTTGTTGACGACACTTACACTGTTGTCCACCCGAAGGCACTACCAGCTAGGTCTGCCATTGTTATATTTGCCACTGAGAACAGGCCAGCACCTGTGACATAGGACACGTCTCACCTTCAGAGATGCACTAGTGTGAGAAACTGCAGCTTACTGGAGTTATACTGAAGTCTCTGAGGGGCGTATCCTGGGCACTGGGCTAAGTGCCCTCATTTAATGCCCATTGAATCTTCACTGGGCAGCTGCTGTCATGTCATAGGTCAGGTAGATCAGTGGTTCTGTCAGGGAGATACTGGGCAACATCTGGGGACATCTGTGGTTGTCACAGCTGGGGGTGCTGCTAGCACCGAGTGAGTGGGGCCAGAGATGCTGCTCAAGATGCCACAGTGCCCAGGACGTCCTCCACAGAGAGTGGCTAGGCCCCAGTGTCACTAGTGCCAAGGGGAAGAGACCCTTGAGTAGACATATTTGCTTTATTCGTAGATTAGTTCCTGGCCTTTGCAAAAGCCTTTTAAAAGATTTAATCTTTATTATGTTCTTTTCCATTACCATTTAGTCCTCTTTTATCTCCTTCCCCCCCAGTGATCACTATGCCGTTGTCTGTGTCCATCGATCCTTTTTTCCTTTGCAAAAGCCTTTTTTAAAAAAAGATTTTATATATTTATTTTTAGAGAGAGGGAAAGGGAAGGAGAAAGAGAGAGAGAAAAACATTGATGTGCAAGAGATACATAGACTGGTTTGCCTCTCACACACCCCCAAATGGGGACCTGGCCTGCAACCCAGGCATGTGCCCTGCCTAGGAATCGAACCAGCAACCTCTTGGTGCATAGGCCAGTACTCAGTCCACTGGGCCACACCAGCCAGAGTGCAAAAGTGTTTTAATAAAGGACTTTTAAGGCCGGAGCCTCACCTATTGAGTAAAATCTCGGTAGCCCTGACCACCCTTTTTTGCTCTACTGTGTGCTGTTTTTTCAGTAACTTAGGCCAAGATATTTAGCACCAATACCTCAGTGATGGAAGATGCCGTACTACTGCTGACATGCTTAAACCCGGGGCCGTAGCTTCTCTGAAGAGGGTGTGCAGCTAGGATGAGCTTGCAGGATGACACAGAAGCAGAAGGAACCCTGGGGAACCTGAGGCCATCCCCTGCCTGTCCTGGACCAGGTCATCCATTTTGCTTTTTTCTTCTTCCCCCAAGGGATGCCTTATGGAAGCCGAGAGAACTCCCTCCTCTACTCCGAGATCCCCAGGAAGGTCCGGAAAGAAGCTCTGCTGCTCCTGTCCTGGAAGCAGATGCTGGACCATTTCCAGGTGAGCTGCACCTGTCGAATCCTGCCTGTGGGCAAGGGATGTGGGCATAGGCCCCATCATCAAGCTGTACACTATTTCCATGGGCCCTGAACCCCCAAGGGGCCTAGGCCAGCCACACAGTTCACACACACCTGGCAGAGAAGAGCTTCCGGCTCACCGCAGCCCTCCCTCCACCTCAGTCTTTGCTCCAGCCCCCGAGTCAAGGCTTCCGATGAGAATGCTTATCAGAGCATCTCTTCCTTCTCAATGCCTCACCGAAGAGTTGAACTGACTTGGGCCCAGGCCTTTTTATGGAGACTTAGATAATAATTAATGTCATCCCGAGTTGGTTCAGTTCCAAGTAGAAGGATGGCAGGTGAGGGACAAGAGTGCCTTTTTTATTGGTTTGCGTCTAGTTCTTTCTGACTGTAAAAGGGATATGACGGTAGCAGGGTGCGGGGGGAGTGACACACCCTGAACTTCTCCATGCCAACGCAACAGCTTCCTTTGCCTGCCCCATGTAGTCCACAAGCCGAGGGGCTTGTATTCACATGGATTTTACCTCATTGTGGGGGTAATTTTGTTTTGGGTTCTTTTCCTAAATACATTTCTTGTCATTAACACTCCTCCGCATCTCTGTATCTTCAGAACTCTCCTTGGGACGGCTGTGTGGTAGTGCCCACCATAACTTAGCTGCCCAGACCCGCCGTGGTTGGGCGTTTGGGTGGTCAGGTGGTCCCAAATTTGCTCTGCCCACTACCTGAACAGAAAGTATGAATGTTTGGTGTTGGGTGGGTTCAGGTCAAATTCTCTTGGCAGGAAGGGGTGTTGAAGAGGGCGGGGGGTGTCTATAGGATTGGCCTTGGGGACCAGGGAAGAGCCATCCAGCAGTGTCACTCCATGCTGTGGGGCAGAGGACAGTCCAGTCTGCCTTGGAGAGATTCCATGAAAGTAGCACAGGGAAGACCAGAGGTGGACCGAGAAGGGAGGAGTTCCATATAAGTCCCAACAAACTGCCAGCTAGCCCTGGACACCCCTGGACACCTGGTCAAGGGTACAGCTATGTTCATCAGAATGTTCTCTCTGGTGTGGAACCAAGTCTGATAGGTCCCTCCTGGAAATGCCCTGGTTGCCAGGGCCTCCGGCTACTGACACTGGCATCTGTCTCCTGTGTGCCCCCAGGCCACTCCCCACCACGGGGTCTACTCTCGGGAGGAGGAGCTTCTTCGGGAGCGGAAGCGTCTGGGAGTCTTTGGCATCACCTCCTATGACTTCCACAGTGAGAGCGGCCTCTTCCTCTTCCAGGCCAGCAACAGCCTCTTCCACTGTCGGGATGGGGGCAAAAATGGCTTCATGGTAAGCTCTGGACCCAGGTTGGGGGCCAGGTGGGTGGGTGGGTAGCATCCTGCTCTCCTGAGCCAGGTCTCTCTATCCCCAGGTGTCCCCCATGAAGCCATTGGAAATCAAGACCCAGTGTTCCGGGCCTCGGATGGACCCCAAGATCTGCCCTGCTGACCCTGCCTTCTTCTCCTTCATCAACAACAGTGACCTATGGGTGGCCAACATTGAGACGGGCGAGGAGCGGCGGCTGACATTCTGCCACAGGGGTAAGGCAGGCAGAGGGCACCAAGTCCTGGCTGGGGTGGACAGGAACCTGCACCAGGAGTGTGTGGTCTGTGGGGCCTGGGCCAGGCCCAGGCCAACCCTTTCCAGGGCTAGCCATCGAAGCCACCAGCCCAGCTTCTAGAAAATACCCTGCCCCCACTCCACTCACCGTGACCCCTGGCAACCTTGCTGGACCCTGCTCTCACAGCCCACCCTCCTGTGTGGCACTGTGGCTTCTCACAGCAGGCACTTTGTACCTCGTCCCACTTGGCGCCTCCACCCCCACTCTCTTGTCTCATTCCGTGGGGGCAAGCTCAGATCTTACCGTGCTCTCCAAGTTTTCCCTCATGCCCCTCCTCACTGGAGGTAACCTTCCCTTTGCAGATGCCTGTGGAATTCAGCACCTGGCGTGGCCTCAGACCTGCCTCCCTGTCCTGCCCTTGCTCTAAACCTGAGCGGCTCACCAGGGGCAACTCAGACACTGGCCATGTCCAGGAACGCTTTTAGTTGTCTTAGCTGAGTCAGGATGCTCCTGGGACCGAATGGGTGGGGGTTCAGGGATACTACTTAACACCCCACGGTGCCCAGGGTAGCCCACACAGAGGGTGTGCCGACCCCAGTATTAGCAGTGCCAAGGCGAGGAACCTGCTTTAAACTAGACTTCTCATCTCTTATCCTGCTTTCTCCCCTCCAGGCTTATCCAATGTTCTCGAAGACCCCAAATCTGCAGGCGTGGCCACCTTCGTCATCCAGGAGGAATTCGACCGCTTCACCGGCTACTGGTGGTGTCCCACAGCCTCCTGGGAAGGTAGGTCCCTTTCCATTTTCAAAAAAGGCTTCTCTGAACTTATATTAATAGAGTCTAAGTACTTTTCTGCTCTTCGCACTTTTCACTTAAAAGAAACCTCAGCAACCTTTCTATTGATATCGGTGTCTCAGTCCATCAGTAGTATCACGGTGGGGCTTCGTCATCAGTATGACGAAGGTGGCCACGCCTGCAGATCTGAGCGGCTTATAAACAGCAAACACTCACACTTCATGGTTCTGGAGGCTGGAAGTCCAAGATCAAGGCACCAGAAGTTTGGGGTCTGGTGAGAACCTCTTTCTGACTCATGGATGGCACCTTCTTGCTATGTCCTCATGTGGTGGGGTCTCTTTTATAAGGACACAAATGCCACTCATGAGGGCTCCACCCTTCTGACCTAATCACCCCCCAAAGGCCCCATGATGTAATGCCACTAATACTTGATTCTGGGGTCGGGGGCTACAACATCCAGTACATTGCAGTCAGCACACAGAGAATTCTTTTTTTTTTTAAGATTTTACTTATTTATTTTTAGAGAGAGGGGAAGGGAGGGAGAAAAAGAGGGAGAGAAACATCAATGTGTGATTGCCTCTCATGCGTGCCCCCCGCTGGGGACCTGGCCCACAACCCAGGCATGTACCCTGCCTGGGAATCGAACCAGCCACCCTTTGGTTCGCAGACCAGGACCAGCACTCAGTCCACTAAGCTACACCAGCCAGGGCTGAAAACTCTTTAATGACTGTAGTCGACCCTGGAACGTGAATATGCCATGGTTTATTGAACAGTCCCATGTGGACACTTTGGTTGGTTCTAGTTGTGGGTTTTGGTTTTATTTTGGTGTCATACACAATACTCCAATGAACATCTTTATATATGCATCCTGGTGGGTGATCTTCTGGGAGTATATCAGTGGTTCTCAGCTGGGGTAAATCTGCCTTTTGGGGACATTCCACAATGTCTGGAGACTTCTGTGGTTGCCACACCCAAGTCTGGACCACTCCCAAGCCACATGGCCTCAAGCCAGCCACTTAGCCTCTCAGGCTTCCGGTCCTCCACCCGTAAAGCAGCTGTGGACCATGGGTGTTTCTGGGGACATCCTGGGTCTGTCCACAGTGAGCCTCGGCTGAGGTGCAGAGGGCAGCAGAGGACACCAGTCAGCATGCTCCTTTCTGAGCTGTTAACCGCCCAGCGGTTTACTTATTCTCACAACGATCTTCATTGTAATTCTTCTTGAGCCGTGGGTTAATCAGCTTGGATGGCTGAGCCAACTCCCACAGACTGAGGGCTGAAATAACAGGTGTTTATTGTCTCTGTGCTGGAGGCTTCAAGTCCAAGTTCAAGCTGTCAATACCTTGGCTCTCCCTCCTTGGCTTGTAGATACCTCTTTCTCTGTGCGTGTCTGTCCTAATCTCTTCCTATAAGGACACCAGTTATTAGGGCCCTCCGTAATGGCCTTATTTTACCTTAATTACCTCTTGAAAGACCCCATCTCCAAATACAGTCACATTCTGTGGTCCTGGGGGTGAGGGCTTCAACATAGGGATCTGGCCAGGGACATACATAATGCAGCTCACAAACACCCCGTGGCCACCTCCCGTGCCATTTTGTTCTGGGAATAGCTTAGCTCTTGTCCCCACTGTGCTGGTAAGGAAACTGAGGCCCCAGGAGGAGCCTCATCTGGCTGAAGGTCTAGTAAAGGGCAGACCCCAGGGTCCCAGCCCCAACGCTCATGCTCTTGTCTGGGCCGAGCTGTGGCGAGAGTCCTTCATATGTCAGATGAGGTGAGACTCCTGGCACCCTCAATAGTGTCCCCTGCCCCTGCCCAGGTTCAGAAGGCCACAAGACACTGCGAATCCTATACGAGGAAGTTGATGAGTCTGAGGTGGAGGTCATTCATGTGCCCTCCCCTGCGCTGGAAGAAAGGAAGACAGACTCGTACCGATACCCCCGCACAGGTGAGTGTCCAGGAAAGGTTTGGGTGGCTGGGCAGTAGCCAGAGGCCCCATAGAGCAAGGCAAGGCACCAACTGGGACGGGCCCACAGCACCTAGAGAAGCAGGCCAGGCTGGGAACAAGCACAGGGCCAGTACCACTTTGGGGCCCAGAAGACAGAAGGAGCCAGGGGGAGATTTTGAATGGAGTGTGCGTCCCATCCTAGGACGCTCAATCCACTGAGCTACATCAGCCAGGACCCCATTCTTAAATATTACTCAAATTATTTAAAAATATGTAGCTGAACAAAATACACAGCGGGCCAGGTTCAGCCTGCAGGCCTCTTGTTTGCCACCTCTGTGGAAGCAAATGAAAGAGTCGTTCTCATTAACCAGCAGTGAGCACCCGCTGTGTGCCAGGCTAGACAGAGCCTTCCTAGAGGATCTTCCCAATCCCAGTGCAGGCAGGAAATGTCAGTCTCACCCTCCCCGTTCGATGATTCAGAGAACACCGAGGCTCAAGGACACCCCTGCCTGGGGTGCTGGAGCCCTGCATGCCAGAGTTGAGACCTAGTGTAGAAGTAACTGGAGCCTGAACCAAGTCCCACATCCAGATGCACATCTTAGTCATCCCAGTCAATAAGCCACCCGCCTGCCAGCGGGCGGGGCCCTGGCTGTGTTATGTGGGGCGTGCGCCTCCTTTCTGCAGTGTTGGTGGTTTTATTACGGACATACCCCATTTCATAGCCAGATGTCAAGCTGTCCAAATGCAAGCAGGTGTCTTCCTTGTGTATATGTCCCCCATGACCCCCCCATCAACATAGAGTTTGTTACGTCACTGTCTGGAAGGAGGTCCTGTCCCAAAGTCAGAAAGTCCAGGACTTATGCCTGGATGAGAGAGGGTGACGTGCCCATGGAGAGACCTTTGGACACCCTTCCTCCCCTCCCTCCACACCAGCTGTCACCTTTCTGTAGGTGTCACCCTGCACCCTCCACCCCAACACCTGCTCTCACCCTACATGGGGGACATCTGCTGGGCTCACCTCACTTTCATTTCTGTAGGTAGCAAGAATCCCAAGATCGCCTTGAAGCTGGCCGAGTTTCAGACCGACAGTCAGGGCAAGGTAAGGGGGCCGGTGAACCCCAGAGAAGCTTCTGGACAAGAAGAGGGGCTGAGGTGTGTGTGGTGAGCTGAGTGGGTAGTTGGGCGGCATCAGCAGGCTGCTTGCCCCGCTGCAGGGGCAGGTGCTGCTCCTCCTGGCCGGCTGAATGCGAAACAGCTCCGCCTAGAGCCCTGCTTCCAGGCTGGGCCCTGCTGCCCCTGCTTCCCTGCACCTCACTCCGAAATGCAAGAGGCCCTCATTGGCTGGGGAGTTGTTGTTCAGGCCTCCACAGTAAGGAGGGCAAGAGATGCTGTGTCTGAGAGGGGCTGTGGGGGCGGGGCACTGGCACCACATGTCAGAGGTCAGAGTTCAGACCAGCTGAGGAAGCCCTTGCGTATTTTTGCCAAAATGCATTCTTGTGTAATGTTTCTGAAAAAATACACTTATATTTGTAATTTAGGAGTCTTTTTCATTTGGGACACAATTAGGTCCTAACCAAACCCCTCCTTCACTCTTGACCAGAGTATTCTTGCAGATTTGACACAGATCCGCTCTAAGTGGTTTTGTTTTAAACAGTCCCTGGCTCTGTCAGACGAACAGCTGCAGTGGCATGGGTTATACCAACTGGACAGGCAGCTCGGGGGTATGGGGGGCTGGCCGCTGGGTTGTGGGCCGTGCCGAGGTTCTGCCTGCCTTTTTTCCACCCCCGGTCCTCCTGGGGAGATGCCACACCAGCCCCATTCAGGCTCCGGGAGGCTGTGGTGTCCAGAGGCTATCTTGCCCACGGCTGCCTGGCTCTGCAGTGACAGTCCACACTAGAACCCTCGGGGTGCTGTCAACAGGCTGTCATAGTAAAGTCCCCCAGACTGGGTGGCTTGAACAGCAGCAGTGTATAGTCTCACAGCTGTGGAGGCCAAAAGTCCAAAATCGAGGTGCCGGCTGGGCTGGTTTCTCCTGAGGCCGCGAGAAAGGACCTGTTCCAGGCCTCATCCTTCCTGTTTCTCATCATAAGGCACTCTGCCTGTGCAGCGTCTGTGCCCATGTTTCCTCTTTTATTCGAACACTAGTCCTGTTGGATTGGGTGGTCCTACTCCTGTATGACCTCATAACCAATTACATCTGCAGCTGCTTTTTTTCCAAATAAGGCCCCATTCTGAGGTACCAAGGTGAGGACTTCAACCTACGGATTTAAGGGGAACACAGTGTGCCCCTAACAGTGGCTGTCTACTCCTGGGTAGCACGTGATCGGGCCAGAGTGTGACCCAACTCCGTTTTCCCTTTAGATCATCTCGACCCAAGAGAAGGAGCTGGCACAGCCCTTCGGCACGCTCTTCCCGAAGGTGGAGTACATCGCCAGGGCCGGGTGGACCCGGGACGGCAAATAGTGAGTCTCTCTCTGATAGGCTGTATGCCTTTGACATTTGGAGGCCTGGGAGGACCACTCCCACCCCCTTGTGCCCTGTGGAAAGAATCACGGAGTCCCAAAAAAGGAGAATTCTTGTTTCACATGCTTTCTAGCCCTTCTGTTCACATCAGGGACGAGCATCTCTGACCAGGACCCTAAAGCATGGCCCAAGGGCTAAGTCCTTACCACCCTCATTTTTTTTTTGTGAGGCCCAGGAGCCAGGGAATAGTTTTTTTTTATTTTTAAATGATTGGGGGGCTCTAAAAATAATAATATTTTATCACACAGACATGATATGGAATACATATTTTGGCATGTATAAATGCCAAAATGCCAAAGTTTTATTGGCACAGGGCCACACTCATTCATCATAGCTTGTCTGTGGCCGCTTTCGCATTGTGGGGGCAGGTTTGAATAGTTGTGAAGGGCACTGGTGCCACAGGGTTGAAATCCTGGCATGCCAACCAAAAGGGTGTGCTTTCCCCACTCCAAATGCTCACTGGGCCCCCTTCACGACAGGACAGCTAGACCCAGGCCCGGCACCTGGTCAGGGAGCCGGCTCCCTCTGGAACCTCCCATCCCTGACCTATTGCTCTTTGATTTTGTTTTAGTTGCTCCCTGTTGTTGTTGAGATGCTTCCTTTCCACCTAGAGTACTGATAGGTCCCCACTTAAAATATATTTAAGCGAAAAACTGTCAAGTTACAACAAAGTATGAAATCAAGGATGATGCAATGTGGGTGAGGATTTGGCAGAAACTACGGCATTTCAAAACACTACTCTAAGATTAAATGATGTGAGGTGTTTCCAGAAGGCAGGTCGTGGGGTCCTGTCAGCCCTCCTGTCTTCGTCCGAGCACACATGCCAGCTGGAAACCTTTGGGTGTTGTGGGGCTACACTGTCAGGCATTGGCAAAGTTCACCGAGGGGTGGGGGTAGCGTT
>PVKM010014781.1:0-28607 GCA_004027735.1 Carollia perspicillata | reverse complement strand
CAATATTTCCAGCTTCTTGGTCCAATATGGTTTTATTCATTTTGAAACCTGGATCTTCCTCTTCCTCCTTCAATTCTTCTTTAATTTGTCTTCCTCCTCCTCTATTTCTTCCTTTTCTCTTCTTGTTATGCTTGACTCAGCAACTTGTTATATAAAAGAAGTTAAGAAAAGGGCTAAGTTTCTCCCAGAAGTTCATTCGATTCAATATAATCTGCACAATATTGTTTAACACAAAGCACAGGTTTTTACAATTTCTTTATTCCTAAAAATATGAACATTTGGTTTGGAAATAAAAAGTCTGTTAATTAATTTTGAATCATTCCATTTACCTTTTTCAGTGTCACTGACAAGAAAGTAGAAAGCACATCACCTATTAATAATCACAAAATATTAATAGACTTTTCTATACCTCATCCAAACGCTGCCTTTATTTTAGTACATGTTACCTTCTACACTTACCTAAATCCTTCTACCAGATTTCTCTTAGAAAGTACTATAATTTCTGAAAATTATTTTTGTGTTATTTTCAAAATATGACATTTGTGTTCTTGCTTTTCAAGTGAACATAGGTCCCTTTCCTCCAGTATCTGAGTAAACATCAGTCTATCTTTTTTTTGCCTTTCTTTTCTCCTTTTTCCAACTTCTGCCATCATCATCACTTTTCTTCCTATGCAGTTCTGAGTCTTAGATGTGAAAATATACCCTTTATTTCCACTTTTATCTCCTGCTTCCTGCTGCTATATTTGAACAGTTTACACAGATATTCATAACTTCATAGTTAAATTTCTGCTGTAACTTCCTAATTGATCTACTTAATGTACTTGTTGCCATTATTCTGATAAACTTTCATTCCTAATCCAGCACATAGCAACTAAAACTCATGGTGCTTGTGTCATATCCTGCCACATTGGGCTCCCACAATACTGTTCCTGAACCAGTCTTCTCATTTATGTAAAAAACACACACACACACACAAAATGTTATGCAGTGGTTTTTCAAAAGAAACAGAATTGGCTTTAAAACTTTGTTTTACTTTATTATATTTTAGATAATTGTGAGATTCTATGATGCTCAGTATGTGGGACGAAGACGATAAGATTTCCATTGCACACAGAAAGATAGCACAAAGTAAAATACTGTCCTGCATACCACAACTTTTGAATTTCCATGCAGATGGAAGTAATCTTGCCACATAATCAGGTAAAGAGAACAATAACAAAACATATAGAAACAAAAACCCAGAATTGTTCATGATTTACTAGAATCTAAGTGTTTTTAGCATATGAAGACTAAGTATTTTACAGTTTTTTATTTATTCTGAAATTTCTTGTGATCATATAATTTAATGAAAAACAAATTATATTTTATTTTCATCAGAGCAGAATCTAAAGTTATTATTCACCAGTTAGAGCACATGTGATAGTCTTTACTGTGGTACTGGAGTTGTCAGTTTAACATACACAGCATGTATTTTTGTATTAACATGCAAATACACAAGTGTCTATGTGGAACTTAAAATTAGGATAATGATAGATTGTATCAAATAAGTAGGGACATTCTTGATAGTTAAATGAGGTATTAAAATAATTAGTATTTAATGGTTTTTTTTAGAAACAGACTCACAGAGAGTAGACTTAAGGCTTTCAGAGGGGAAGGGTGTTGCAGGGTTGGGTGAAAAG
The DNA here is from genome assembly GCA_004027735.1 of Carollia perspicillata. Taxonomy (NCBI): domain Eukaryota; kingdom Metazoa; phylum Chordata; class Mammalia; order Chiroptera; family Phyllostomidae; genus Carollia; species Carollia perspicillata. The sequence continues at coordinate 26,928 of PVKM010014781.1, read as the reverse complement.
GGTAAAGATAAAAAGCAAAAAAAAAAAAAAATCAAACTAATAGACACAGGCACCTACATGGTTATCAGCAGAGGGAAAGGGGATGGGTGGAGGTGGAGAAGGGGATAAATGGTGATAGAGGGAGACTTGACTTGGGGTGGTGAACACACCATGCAACATACGGGTGATGTATTACAGAATTCTACACCTGAAGCCTATATAATTTTCTCAACCAATATCACCCCAATAAATTCAATAAAGAAGAAAAGGAAATAAATACATGAATAGATAAGTAAATAATAACGAAATGCTATTTCTTGATTGAATATTGTAACAGTAGAATTATAAAGTTATATTTAAAAACTATTTTCAAAATTACTTTCTAAAAATAACATATCACTATAAGTTGAAGAAAAAATAACATTACTGATCATCTAAATGTTTTTTAAAGGGAATTTCTGTTTTCTTAGATAATGAAGTAATTGGGCCCAATATTTTATTATCCTTTTATTGTAAACAATTTGAATAATCAAATAATATATAAAATAAATTTTTATAGATATTGGACAACAGGGAATTCAGAAAGATACAAACAGATGACATATCAATTAAATTAGGTTAAAATAAACTAAATATATAGATAATTTCTTTATTAACATTTATAATGTGGTGGAGGTCATCACAGTATTTAGAATAAAGTGTCAACTTTTTGCAGGTTCGATCCAGCAGGAAACCTGATCCTGACCCCTTCCAGATTCGTCCCTCATCGCGGCTCTGCAATAAACAACCTGGTCCCTCACTAGACTTTAGTTACCATGTAAGTTTCAGTTTATGACTTGGTAAAGGTCATCCTAAACTTGGTTTATCTGTAATATTTCAATCTCCTCAAAATGTTTTCCTTTGCTTTTGAGCAATCTTTCATAGCCTCTCATGCAGGAATACTTCTTTTCTGACTCTGAGAGCCATTTCACACTTCTTTATTTCATTCTGTCACATTTGGAATGTTTCTACTTTTTATGTATGAGCCATACAGCTTCTCTCTGAGATCTCCTTGGCCATCCCTTCCACTTGATAAGTGATGATATGGTGTGGAAAACTGCCTGAAAGGAAAGGCACATCAGCTAAGATCCAAGAATTTGCTTGCTAATCCAGTTTCCTTCCAGATTGTACTTAAATTTATTGAAGGAAAAAGAAGTCCATCCCTTCTTCAATTTCAATCTCTACTGGAGCTACTTTTTTTAATGGAAGAAGTTCTTGGTTTTACTTTAGAATATCTACATACTCCCCAAATAAAACAAGCCTCTTTCTTTCTCTATAGCACATATGTCAGAGACTTAAAATGATCACATTCAGGAAACAGCACAAGATGATAAGTTAGACATTGAAAGAAAATCTACCTAAGTCTGGCAGATTCTAATCTCTATTCTCTGGGGCCCGAATTAAATCATTACATTCCGGGTAAAATGTTTTAGGTTGATGCAGCATCAATATGAATCCTCTAATTGCTCATTATTACTGCTTAATTCTTCCACTGAAGTGGAAGCATCGCATTAAACAATTCCACAATACTGCCTCTTTTAGTCACAAGCTCCCGTGTAACAAGGCAAAAATCACTGGTTTGTAAGAAACTAAACAAGTGGCTCAGGCGAAAGGACTGCACTGAGGTTCTTATTTATCCTGACTTGACAAGAGCTCTAGTTTGGATCTGCAGCTTAGTATGCTTAATTATCATATATGTAAAATGAATTCTAAGAAATATTGTGTGTAACTTATGAAGACATTTTTATAATGCAGTGGTACATTTATACCTATACATGCAACATTTCAATCACTAAGATCACTTTTCTTTTCCCAATACTGAAATTTAGATCTTCTACTTTCAGAACGAAAATAAACCTGTCGGGAAAGCAAAAATGGCTTAGTTGCATGTATTATATCTTAAAAAATCCTGCAATATTTTACCCTTCAACCATTCTCCTTAAATACAAGATGCCGAATGTAGAAGTTAGTAGAACTTCTTTCTGTTGTAACTATAACATGGATGGGGAACACTTGTGAGAAGTGGATTCTGTTCTCTTTACACTGTGACACTAGCATCTCAGAAACAGCTTTTAGTGTCATGAAAGGCATTTGAACTTTATGAAGTTGAATTCAAATTCCAAATTGACTTATATGAAAGCAAATAATCTCAGAGATGATTTATTTAGAGAAGACCTAATTTAACTAAGATAAGTGTGCTTCTCTAGGGGTTATTTTTAACATTTTGGGATTATCTACTTGAGCCACTCTCAAACATGTGGGGGGGTGTTCTAATAAGTGTAATGAGTTGCACTAATCCATCGATACACTCAGCCACTTCAGTGTTCTTCAGTGAATGCTTTTGGAGGGGGCTTGTGAAGCCTCAGAAGGATCTTGGATAGTGGATTAGAGCTCTGAACTGTTTCTGAATTGGTTCTGAACCCACTGGGAATCCTGCCCTGCCAATGGGCGTGCATGTAGTTATGCCTTCTTGAGAAATTCTGAGCAAGTTAGTGTGCCAGTTGTCAGTGGTCCCACGGATCTTTGATCACCCCTTCATTGTCCTGGCCTCATTCCTCATGCCGGCTTTCTCTGCTGTGGTTGCACAAAAATAAAAATACGCTGACAGGGTTCCTGGGAACAGTAGATGGTCTCACTTCAAGTCCTCTCTGGGTGATGACTCCCTAGAGCATATAGCCCTGTCTCCTTCAGCTCCTTGGAATATCCACAACCTCGTCTATCCTTTTATCCATTAATTAGCTGAGTGGACACCTGAGTAGCCCTAAGCTGTTTCTTTCTTGGCTCTATTCTGCATGCTCCTTTGTATGAGTTGCAGGAACCACTGAATCAACCGCATTCTCAGAGGGCTGTACCCAAGTGTTCTGCAATTTTCCCAGCCTCCCAACACCACAGTTTGTATTTACCTTGATAACAAAAGATGCCTCCACACACTCGACATCAGAAGAGAATATAGAAAAAACAGTCGTCAGCCTCTGCTTTCTTATAATGGCAAATAAAAAGACTTAGGTCAAACTATCTCACCAATTTCTGAAATTTGGTAGATTTCAAGATAGAACTGATGTTTCCAGCTTATCAAGCCCTCCAGAGTGAAATGCTGCTCTCAGCTTCTTTCAGGCCAGTTTAATCACAAGAATGATGCTTTCAGGGAGTTTTTCTGCATGTGGCTTCTAAAGATAAACAGTCCTCATTTTGGTGACAACTCTACCCACAGAAAAGGTCATTCTTTTTCACAGAACTTTGTTTCTTTCCTTCCTTTTCTTTATGCCATAAAGCAGTATATGCAATCTCAAAATTGATTTATTTATTAAATGTATCTTACCTTTTTTCTACTTAAATATAATCTATGTGAGAGAAAATACTTTTCTAGGCTTTGTCTGTTGCCTCACCAAACCTATAGCAATTACTGAAATGCACAATTATTTATATTTAAAGTAAATCAGTAAGTCAATGAGTAAATATTCTCTAACAAGAATGTTAATGAAGAAGTCTTCTACCCTGATCTATGAACTCTCTAAATTGCACATTTGCCTAGTTCACCTAATGTCCAGGTTAACCTAATTCAGGTTAAGGTTTATGTTCTTAAAATTTTCGAATTCTAGTTGAAGAAGAAGTACTTATAACCAAAAAAAAAAAAGAAAAAGAAAAAGTATAGAAGGATGATATCCCACCTGATTGAATTAAAAGTTCAAAATATTTGGCAAGAATAATCCCAGGCTAATAACTTTACATTGTAGGCAGGAGGAAATATATGTGGTTAATTTTGCCACATTGTCTTTTTGGGGGTGTTTGAGCAACTGGCAATTGTATATTCATTTTGGTTTTCACATTTATTTGTACTTATCCACTCTAAATTTAAGCTCCAGATCATTACTTTGTTCATTTTTGTAGTTTTATCAATAAATTCTAGCTATTGTACTTATATTTTTCAAGTACTTATCTAATAGTCATTATTAATTTTCTACATAGATTTTTTCCTCTCCTCTTTCAAAGTTTATTTTTTTGCATAAACATTTTCAGCTTCTTTGTAACCACACTTAAGAGTTGTATATATACCTTAACTAAGTCTGTAATTAAATGAGATAATATAAAATAATCATTTTCTTGAAACTGGATCTCAATGAATATGGATTCAATTTGCTCTTATGTCTTAGTTTCTTAAGGTAGAAACTTAGATTATCAATTTTAGGACATTCTTTCCTTATAATTTCCCTCTAATCACTGCTTTACTGCATCCTACAATTTTTGATAAATTGGGAGGGTTTTCTTTTATTTAGGTGAAAATATTTTTTAGTTTTTTGGAAATTTCTTGACGCTTGTGTTATTTAGAAGTGTGTTTTCCAATCTCCACATATTTGGGGATATTTTAGTTGTCATTCTGTTGTTGATTTCTATTTTGATTCCACTGTAGTCTGAGAATAGACATTGTATGCTTTCTATTATGTTAATTGTGTTAAGGTGTGCGTGATATGTGAGTGTATAACCTTAAAGTATAAGGGGAACCCCCCCAAAAGAAATTTATTTATAAAAAAAGTGTATTTATTCTTACATGTTTAAACTTCAGTCATCTTCAAAGAACTCTCTATTTGGTGCAATACACCTATCAAGATGTCTTTTCCACTGTTAGAAACAGTTTTTGAACTTCTTGATTTTGATGTTTTTTAGTGCTTCTGCTGTTTTTGTTTCACCTCTTCCACATTGGCAAAGGGTTTCCCTTTGAAGACTCTTGTCATCCAGGGAAACAATAAAACTCCTAGGAGCAAAATCTAACAGGAGAATAGGGACGGGGGGGTCATATCATATTTTGTCAAAAACTGCTGAACACTCAGTGTAGTGTGGGCCAGTGAGCTTGTAAGTCACCCATCATGAAATGGGCTTGGGTGCTGAAAGTCTTCAAAAAAATTCACCAAAGTTCAGCACAGCCTCTCACAACAATGCCAGTTAGTACACTGATACAGATGGTTTCCTAGAACACTCATATAGCAGGGGAAAGCTTGTATTACCAGGGGCCTGCCTTCCAGGAGATAATTCCAGTTTGTCAGGAGTCTCCATTTGTATGATAGAATACTTAGTAACAAATGTTTCTCTGTGGAAAGGCTAAATGGATGATATCCAGCCATGCAATATGAAAAAGAGACATTTATTAAAGAAGATACAAGATACAAGAAACATTGTACATAAAACAATGATGCCTCTGTCCCCTTCAAAATAGCCACCTGGGGACCTCACACAGTTCTCACACAATTCTCCCAATCACCATCAGCTCAATCTCACCAACATCTCTTCCCTCACTAAAATCTCTTCCCTTTCTTTTTTTTTTTTAAATTTATTCATGGAACCTAATCAACAAAAGAAACAAGCAAGCAAAATATAACCAAAGATAATGAAACTAAGACCAAAGTGACAGTAACCAGAGGCCGGGACAGGGGATGGATGGGGAGGGAAATAACAGGGGAAAGAAGGGAAAGGGTCCTCAAAGTACAGGTAAAATCTCTTCCTTTTCAAAGGTGATTTTAGTTTTGGGAAAAACCAGAAGTTGCAGGGAACCAAATCTGTGCTGTCTTGGGGCTGAGTTACCTGGGTGATTTGATGTTTCACCAAAATTTCTGCAGGAGACGTGATGCATGAGCTGGTGAGTTGTCCTGATAAAGCTGCCAGTCACCAGCTGACCATAGCTGCAGCCTTCTGAATCACTGAAATAGTTTCTGCTATACTCTTCTACAAAAGCAAATATGGCAAATATGGCGGTTAAGGGGGAATGGGTATAGAGACCAAGGATCTCGCCATAAGGAAAAATTTCCTGGATTACTTTTTTAAAAAGAAAAGGTAAAATTGTATTAATAATTAGTAATTTACTTATTAGTAATAATATTAATATTACTAATTAGTAATATTAGTAATTAGTAATTAGAAAAAGTAAAATTATATTAGTAATTAGTAATTTACTATTATAATTAGTAATTATATTAGTAAAATATAATAGGTTCAAAAATGTCCTTTGAGACATTCAGATGAATGATAGACTTAAAAGCTACATGGGGAAACAGGAAATGTGTGTTCTCTTCCAAGCTGCATTATTAACTACCTATCACTACGACTGCACTGCCGATGGCACTGCTACAAAAGAATTTTACCCACTTACTGATTTGCTATACTATGCCGGACACTGTTATATTTAATTTTAAAACAATGGCTATTCAATTAGTTCATGACAAGAAAATAAGTTATAAACTATTATTATTTTCATTTTCCATGTGAGAAAGGAGACTTAAAAACATTCCATAACCTAGTCAAATTGACACAGAAAGGACTTGCAGAGGTCAGGATTCCAATATGGTTGTACTGAGTCTGCAGGGCATTGTAAACATACTCACTGTATCAGGGCTTGTCTTTTCTGAACCACAGTGTAAACATGGAAATTTGAATAACATGGCATAACCCTTTTTAATTCAAAACTGATATGCTCCAATGATTTCAGATTATAATATCATTAAATTATGTGGGGGTTCAAAAATAATTTCTCAAACGCATTGAGGAAAATACTCTGGGGCTTAAAGAATCAACTTCAGATGAAGCTGATGGTAAAAATGTCATGCATTTTTTGCTGACAAGAATCAATCTCCAAAATAGACCCAGAAGAATTTATATATCCATTACTTATTACAGAGAAACCTTTATTTCCTCAGATGAGGCACCAGGGCTTGTACAATATAAAATTTTATACAGCATTTATGAACAAATGCTGACCTTTCGATGAGTTAAATCTTCCATAATCTTTACACGTTTTTCTTTGACATAAACCAATGAACATGTAGAAATAAAAATGTATTTGTAAAGTTTCTTATGATACACTATTTAACATAACCTTAGTGCAAAAAAATGATCAGAAACTTGAGTTTAGCTTTTACAAAATCATTAGCTGGGGATCCTAGGAAAAACTATGGACAAATTTTTTGACCCTCAGTTTCCAAAAAACAAAATAAAAAAATACAATTTTTAAATCACAAATCTAGTAGCCCTGCATCTCACAATAAAAATGATTTTTCTATTTCTTACTATTAATCTTTCAGCCTACTGTTCAAAACAGAAATTATTCTTCCATATTGTCATGAATCTGTCAAAGGCACTGCTTCCAGCAAAATTGACTTATCTAATTTATGTTTCTTTTCCTGAATCTCTCAAGCTTATGTTTCCAATTAAACACACAGAAAAAAAACTTATTCTGTATTTTGAAGTCTTTGAGTCAGAAACAAATTGCATTTCCATTTTAAAGTTTCCTTCTGATGAACATATCTATACCTAAATAAAATACTTAAAATAAAATAAAATATTATTATTCTGGTGGACATATCTGTACCTAAATAAAATGTTTATGTTTCTTCAAGCATAGAAAATTAAAAAAAATGTTTACTTGGATAAACTATTTCTACCCATGATCATTTAAAAAATGCATATATGTACTATTCTTAAAACACATAAACACATTAAAATGATAAAATGTGGATACTTCATACCTTGTTTTATGATCATATATTTAATAAATATTACTTTCAATCTCAGCAAGTTACATACATGATCCAAATCATCTGTAATCTTTATTTCGTATATTTTTTCTTTTGGAGGGAGGAATCTATAGTTCCAGAGTGAAGGGAGGAATGCCGTCTTTTACATAAAGGTGCTCCTTTAAATACTGAGTAGAAAAGAGAACATCTGGCATATTATGTTCATCCAGTCTGCCTGCATTAATGAATAAATATAGTTCTAAATAACAATAATATAATAAACCAATCCTATTTTATTTGTCTCGTGGTACATTATAAATGAAGCATGTAGCAAATAATTCAATTGCGTAAAAACTGACATTTGCTATGTTAAAATAATATAGATGATTGGGCAATAAAACAGGTTGATCTTGACTTATGGAATATTTGCTTTATTTAATAGACATTATAACCTCCTTATTCTCTGAAGTGACAAGTAATTGTCTCATTACACTGAAATAGCACTGCTCTCATATGAGTAATGTGCTATTTCCTACATATTTCTACATAGTGGAGAAAAGAGGAAACATTCTAATTGTTTCACACCTAACCCTCGGAACTCAGTGACAGATAAGCCTCATATTAACACCTGGTAGATTTACCTGCCAGCATGCTCATAGACATTTCACAAATTTAACACAACATAAAATCTTTACCTGTATTTTTTTAGATTTTATTTATTTATTTTTAGAGAGGGAGGAAGAAAGAGAGGGAGAGGTATATTGATCAGTTGCCTCTCTCATGTCTCCAACTGGGGACATGGTCCACAACTCAGGCATGTGCCCTGACTGGGAATTGAACTGACATCATTGAGGTTTGTAGGCTGGCACTCAGTTCACTAAACTACACCAACCAGAGCTAATGAATTTTTTAAAACACCTTAAATTTTTTTATTATTTTTTTTATTGTCGTTCAAGTACAGTAGTCTGCACTTTCTCCCTACCATTCCCCCTGACCCCAGCCATCCCCACTACGCTCCCCTGATCCTACCCACCCTTGGTTTTGTCCATGTGTCCTTTATAATTGTAAAAAAAATCTGTTTAAGGTTTATGTCATAGAAAGAGTAAGAAAGTGAGTCAAGGAAAAAATTGTTATTTATTCTGGATGAGCTGATTACTGCCAGAGACAATTAAAAAACAATAATTAGGCAAAATAATCACCATCAAGTTTTTAAACAACTATTATGTGGAAGAAAACTTAATTTAGACATTAGGACACTAAGGAGCTGAATGAGCATACTGAATTACTTCATTTTAAATTAATCATGACTGTATAGGATCATTAAACCAACCATATAAGGGAGTGACAGTTCCAAGTATTGAAATATCTCAGGATAGGTTTGGTAACAATAAACGTAAAAACCAAGGACAAATAATCAGTTTTCTGATTGCTAATATGTGACTTATACCACTGATAGCTTTTGGTAAGCATAACAAAAGAATTCCCTTTTCAGACTGGAAGTTTACAGTTTTCCGAAAAATAAAGTGTTACCTGCAAAAACTAACCTACAAGTTAGGTTCTCTTCAACACAGGCATGTTGAAGATAGTTTTAAGGGAATTTTAATGTCACTCATCTTTAAAAAGAATCATTTGTACCTCAAAGAAAATTACTGGTAAATTTTTGATGTATTAAAATTTTCATACTACATATGTTTAGTATAATATTTTACAGTTACTATTAACTGTAACACCAAATGCTTTTAAAAAGAATTTGACAGCTGCAAAACGTGTTGTATGAAAAATCATATAAAATGAAAATTTTAACATAACACACATGATTAAATTGAATAGCATTTATTTTAGAAGTGTATTTTTATTTCAGACAATTGAATAATTTAATTCAATTCTGCTATATTATTTTGCACCCAAAATCATAAATTTTGGTCGTATTTTATTTAAATATGTATTATGAGGCTACGTGCTTATTGCAACATTTTATTTAAATGTCTTATTTAATATTTGGAATCTTCATGAGCATTTTACAATGCATTAATAAAATTCTTAGACTTTCTTTTTCTCCAAAAATAACATACTATCAGGTATCAGATTACCTAATTTATTGGGTTCCTTAAAATATTAGTTGAGATAGTATACCATAATAAAAATTAGAATTCACACTTCAAGAAATATAATGGATTAAATATGCTAAGTGATTTACAAATATGATTTGATTTACCTATGATTACAAATTATACCTATAACTTATAAACATGTATTATGAACATAAAGTGAAAATGCATGACCACACTAATATCAAAATTGCTGGTAAGTTTTACTATAGTAAGAAGGGTTCAAACCAAAGCATAGATTATGGTAACAAAAATGACCTTAAATGTACACGTGAAATAATAAATACAAATTAATGAATTTTGTGTGTGTTAAGGAATGTTTTAAAATTGAATAAAAACATCCAGCTATCTGCTGCTCTAAGAAAGCTAGTTCTATAAAAACAACTCTAAGCTAGTTCTATAAAAAAATGGTAAGCATAGGAGCAAGCAGAAGACAAATAAGCTTTATGTAATTAATAAATATCAAACTGTATATTTGAAAATGCTTAAACATTCTCCTTAAGCTGTAGTAAACTATTTACAAAACTGGACTATTTATCTGATCACGAATCATGTACAAAAATCTTGAGCATAAAGAATAACTAAGTCTAACCACATTTGCCTTCTTTGATCATATTAAAACAGGTTGAGTATCAATTTAAAAAGTAAATTGAATATATTTGGAAATTTTAATAATGTAGAAATAACTCCTGTATAAAAACATTTTTGACATTAAAATATATTTTTTTCAATACATAATTTCAATAGTCACCAAAGTATTATATTGCAAAATGTGTAAAATGTATCCAGTATTATCCTGGCTGGTGTAGCTCAGTGGATTGAGCATGGACCTGCGAACCAAAGTGTGGCCAGTTTGATTCCCAGTCAGTGCATATACCTAGACTGTGGACCAGGTCTCCAGTAGAGGGTGCATGAGAGGCAACCACACATGGATGTTTCTCTCCCTCTCTTTCTCCTTCCCTTCCCCACTCTCTAAAAATAAATATATAAAATCTTTTTTTAAAAATAGGTAATATATATCTTTAAATGCTTGAGTTTAAAACAAAGCCTGAAAACAAATGTCCTAATCATCTAGCTTAAATGTTTAAAACATAAAGCAATAAAATAAATTCTAGTAACTGAAAGGGAAGAAATAGCAAAAGTAAGCTTTGAATCAAGTGGATATTTAACAAATTTTATTATTATTTTTAAAATATTTTAAAGGATTAACAAAATCAAAATCATTTCATTTGAAAAGTGCAATATAATGGAAGACCTCACAATGTAGATTTTAAACAAGATAGAGGGTGGAGGGAGAGAGAGAGAAGAGGAGGAGACAGAGAGGGGGAGATAGATTTTAAATAAGATGGAAATTGTGCATTATTACATATACAGATGCAATATAAAAATCAACCCATATTTAATCACTTTATGCTAATTAATTGAAAACCTTGCCAAAAATAAAACAAGAATAGTAAATCTTCCCAACACATATAATTGTTAAAAAAAAGGTATTTTCTCAGAGGACATAAAACTAAATAATAAAACATAAGGTGCAGCATTTTTTTACCAGTAAGTTCTACCAACATCACTGAATGTATTTTTACCAGTGAGATTTTTGGATACACGAAGGCTGGATCACATATATATGATTCAAGAAATAAATAGAGAGGAAAAGTAACTAATTCATTTTAGAAAACTATTATAACCTTGTAATATATGGTCAGCAGAGTTCTAAAGATGGTTCTCCAAATCCCCATCCTTCGTATCTTATCAAATACTAATTTAAGTGCTGTGAAAACAGTTTGCAGGTATCAAGTCCTAAATCAATTGGCTTTAAATATGGAGATTATCTGGATGGGCTTCAGTTCCTCATAAGAGCCCTTTAAGAGCAGATAAATCAGAGAGATTTGAATCACTAACTAGAAGGATTCCAAGCACCACTTTGGGCTGAAAGATAAAGAAACTGCCACACACAGAATTCGGGTAGCTTCTAGAAGTTTAGAACAGTCCCCAGCTGACAGCCAGAAAGAAAATGGGGATCTCAGTCTTCCAACCTGAGGCACCGAATTCAAGATAACGACCTGAATACAGGTGTTAGTGCTTTGCCCTCGTGCCTTCTGATAAGAAATCAGCTTCTCCCAAGTCTTGATTTCAGCAAAGAAATAAGCAATAACCCAGCTGAACCAGCCCAGACTTTTGATTCACCAAATGGTGGCATATAAATGGCTGTTCTTTTCAGTTACTAAATATGTGGTAATGTGTTGTGCAGCAGTAGAGAACACAATACCAAACCAGGTAAAGGTAGGTGAAAATGTAAAAATATAGTCCGATTTCACTTATGAATCTACAGGCAAAAACCTTAAGCCAGTAACAAACTTAGTCCAGTGATTAAAAGGGATTTATGACCCAAAGATTTCTCTCAAGAGGATAACATTGAAATTAACATTGAAATTATTTCCACTGGAAATATTTGTGTAGAAAAGAAAAGAATCCACAATAACACATGAATTTGCATTGTTTAGGGTGTTGACACACACATTCGGTAATCTCTGTTCTTCCTGTCATCTGTTTCAGAAACCGATTTGTTGAGTGGAATTGACTTCAAAAATAAAATGAGGTGACGGAAACCAATTTTTAATTTTACTGTTGGTTTCAATATTAAGCTGACGCTTTCGAATACTGGCAACCTCACTTTTCCTTTTTGTTCCTTCCAGATAATCATTTTCCATTTTTCACTCTTAACATAGCCATTTTACTTTCAGTCTTGTTTTGTGTTGTCTCATATATTTTGCATACTTTTAAGTGACAAATGCTTTTTTAAGCTGCAGCAATATCCCTGCTTCCCTCAACCAGAATCATTTACTATATATTTTTGTTGTTGACTCACAGTGCAAAGGTCTTCCCCCCACAACTGCAGTTAGGAAAGCTTGGCATGGGGGTGTTCGCATCCATGACTAGATTGAAAGCTCTTCGAGGAGAGCTTGGGCTTCTCTCTGTTTTCATTCTGCAGTAACTGTAAAGCTTACAGCTCGTAGTAATGCCTGAAAATATTTGTTGATAGATGTGAATAATGAAAATTGACTCTTGGGACAGTAATACATATTAAACAAGTAAATATATGTTAGTGCCTAGAAAAAAAGAATATTTAATTTCCAGCTATTATTATAATTTATGTTGTTTATAAGGTCACTAACATCTCATACTCCTTTATTTTCATAGCATGACAGATACAGTCAGTGTGGATATTGAACATGAAGTGGAAGGTAAATGCACACATAAATTACTAAAATACCTGTTTTTCTTGGGGGGATGCAGCAAAAGTGGGATTGCATGTTAGTCCCCTCTTGCCCAATTACAAGTTCTTTTGTGCAGAAGACAGCAGCTTGGGTTTTAGCATAATATCTCACAAGGGATATTCTATTATTTTGACAAAATTTGGGTAATTGAACAAGCCACCTGAGTTATGATGTATCCAAAGCATTCCCTAATCTAATTCCCTAATGATATCTCAGTAAATATAAGTGCTCCCAAAATCTAAGTGTCCCTGGGTTTTGAAGCTCGAATTCAACATTGCCAAATAAAACTGGCTTCTCCATTGTCATGGAAAATTTTCAAATGTCTGAGGCTAAAGCAGTAATATGTTGTTTTCCTTATTGACTAACCTGGTGGAGATTTTCAGCAAATGCATATTGGTTTTGAAAGAGCTTGCAGAATTCCTCTTCAGCACGGTGCTCTTCATTGCTTTAATTTTGTTACAACTGGTTAGGGCAAAATATCCTGTTTCCCAGGTAAGAGGCTCCTAAAAGCAAATGCATAAGAAAGAGTACAAATTCTGTATTATGAGGGAGACTGAAAAAACCTGGAATTAATTTATTTAAAAAGGTGTATTTATTCTTATATGTTCAAACTTCAGTCATCTTCAAAGTACTCTCCATTTGCTGCAGTACACCTGTCTATCAAGATGTTTTGTCCACTGCTCAAAACAGTTTCTGAACTCGCTGATTTTGATGTCTTTTAGTGCTTCTGCCATTTTTGTTGTTGTTGTTGTTTATTTATTTCACTTCTTTCACATCAGCAAAACATGTTTCTTTGGGGATTTTTTCAATTGAGGAAACAAAACAAATGTCTTTTGGAGTGAGATCAGGTAAATGGGGAGTGTGGGGAATGGGAGTCATGCTGTTTTTGGACAAAAACTGTTAAACACTCAGTGTGGTATGGGGCAGGTGCTCTCGTAAATCACCCATCATGAAATGGGCAAAACTCAGTGAAATAGTCTTTGCATAAAACTAAATCACTGAAGCCAAACATAGCCTCTCACAATGCCAGCTAGTACACTAATACAAATGGGCTCCTAAAACACTTATCTAATGGGGGAAGCCGGTAGGTACTACAAGGGTACCACCTTGCAGAAGATAATTCTATTTTGGGGGGTGGCCCCTCATACATGTACATTTTATTAGTTAGAGTTGCACAAAATGACTGCTGTGCATGCATATAATAATTAAAATGTGTTGACAACAATTTAGTTGATATCCACTGAAGTTGACACACACTATTTTAAATAAAAGTCAGTTAGACATAGTATTGTATGTAATTATAATTTTGCAGTATCTGGATGAAAAGCAATTACTCATATATGTGTATTTCCATTCTCAGAATTAACAAGGTTATGGATGATGTCTTGTGCTTTGTTCCTCAGCTTTTTTTCTAACAAATTAATGGCACACTAATGTAACATACCACTCCTGTGGTCCTTTGTGCCAAATTGATTCCATGTATATTTAGGTCAACTGTATCATAGCTTTTCTCATTCTATTCATGCCATTTGCTTGACCAACAGTCTAAGAACCAAATGAAGGTGGTTAGATGGAGAAAACCTTTGCAAAGAGCACATATGTGTGCTTAGTTTTCTAATTTTCCATTTTTGTCATTTGGCAAAAAGTATATATTTTTCCTGGGGCAAAAAAAAAAGGGGGGGGAGCTTAGGTGAGAATTGGAGAATCAGTGTAAAACTTAGCCAGCATCCAAATTTAGTCAGTACTTGCATTTTCTCTCTGGATCTAAAGTATTTATTTTCTCGTAAACTTAGATATGAACCACAGAACTATAAACACAGTTTGAGAATTATGACTCGAAATACTCATCGCAGCCCTGGTGCTATCCACATAGTTAGTGCTACTTATTTGCTGAATAAATCCATTATTCATTTTTTTTCACCTTAACGTGGGGGATCCTGAGAAGTTCTTACATTTTTAGTGGGATAATTTGACATTCATTAAATAGCAAAAACATGTTCATTGAAATAAACAAAAATAAAGCAGGTGTCAATCATGTCGATGGATGCTGTTCAATTGAGCAACTGGTAATTCTGGACATTGTGTACGGGTGTGCTGTGTTGCAGTATATGCTCGAGATCGAGTCAAACAATGCCTTGTTCTTATGAAACTGACTCTTTAAGAACTAGACAGACAAACTAATAATTCCAATTTGACTTAAATCTTAAGAGGTGTCACATACAGCAACCCAGGGAAGGGGAAAAAAAAGACATGTATGTTACTTGAGGGTTCAGGAAGAGCATTCTGGAAGAGTTAATGCAAAACCTGAATAGTGAAGGATGGCCCAAAAATTGACACTCAGCTTAAGCTGAGAAACTGTGAGAAGCCAGATACTGGCAGTAATAATGTCATTAATGATTTTAATAAAATAATTAATAATTAGTAAACCTAATCAAGAGCTTATGTTAGGATTATCTATACTTTATTACATTATTAATCTTTACAGTGTAGTTATTATTATAATCATCTCCAGTTTACCATACAAAAAGAGGCAAAGGAAAAACTCGTAAGTTACACAAGAACACACAGTTAATATATTGTGAAGCCAGGGCTTGAACTCCAAAAACATTTGAAATACTATAGTTCATGAGGTCAACTTTAAACTATCATACACTAACACAGTTCTGGTAATATATCTTTGTAAATATTATTTAACTCTGGTGAAACACATAACATAAAATTGATCATTTTAACCATTTTTATGTGTATACTTGAGTGGATGTTATATAACCATCACTAGTATTGAGTTCCAAAACATGTTCATCACCCCAAAAGGAAACTCCATACCCATTAAGCAGTCATTCCACATTTTCCTCTTCTTGTTGTTTCCTGCATTTCAGATTATATGTGTTCATTCATGTTTTTGGTCCATTTTCCCACTAGGGTGTTTGGCTCATTCATATTTGGTTGTGTTGGAGATACATTTTCCAACCTTTGTTTTTGTGCAGTGTCCTTGTCTCATTCTTGATCTTGACCATGTTTTATGTTTGTTGTAGTCTAGATAAAGGTTACTTGCAGTCAACGTTTTGAAATATCATTGCTTGATCTTAACTAATACTGCTGAAAGTGCCGAGACCTATGTTTGTTACTTTGAAGATCATATGTGTTGAATTCCTAATTTATTTAAGGTATTTGCTTTGTTATTAGTTTTTTTAAGTTACATTATGGTGGTGCTAGGTGTGGAATTATATTCATTTGTCCTGCCTAAGATTCATAAAGATTTCGGAATTCGAACAGTTTTATTTTAAATCAATTCTGAATTTTTGTCACCCAGTATGTCTTCATAGCCTCCTTCCTCACTGGTTTAATCTTGTTTTCTCAGTAAATGCTAACATATCTTATTTTACTCTCAAATGTCTCAACTTCCCTTAATTTTTCTGTCTCTGAGAAGAAAAATTCTGAGCAATTTTATATAGGTTTCTATTTTAATTCATTCATTCTTTCCTCATTGTGTCTATTAAATTTACCTGAGGAGCTGTGTTTCCATTCCTAGAATATTAATTTTATTATTTCCCCAAAAAGAATTAGTATTTTGATAACTTCCTTTCTTTCACCTCCTAGGACATCTTATTGTATTATTAAAATACAGGGTCTGGCACAAATAACAAATCTTTTTATTACAAAATCACAAGCATGTAATTCTGTAACATAACAACATCACACTCAAGCACACCATATGACATTTTACGTAAAATGTTCAAATTAAAACTATACATTATTACACCCATATTATAACCCTGCCAACCACACTCAAGCAGGTATTATTTCTGCCGGACCCTGTATATTATTCATATTTTGTAATACTCTACATCTGATTACTTTGCTTGTGTATATTTTAATTCTTGCTCAGAGTAGCCTGTTTCTTTGGTTATTTTATTTCCTTACATTAAGTCCATGACTATTGCACTATATTATTCACAAAACTGTGTAGGGAGGTGATGCCATCTTGTTATAATGAGGACTATGTTTACTTTTACAAGGTTTCTGGAGTATTGACAATTCTCAAAAATCCTAAATAAATTCTGTGCTTCACATGTTTGTGTTCTGTAGGTAGGATGTTTTATCATCGCAAATGTGCTTCAGGCCAGACTAGAGATTATGACTCGTCACAGAAGGTTTCTTGTGCCCTTCTCCCCCATTTGTCTAGCATAATCTTTGTCTACTTGTCTGGGAAGTGTTATTTTCCTCCCAGTGAGGTTTTTCAGTGAGTACTCATATTTTGGAGTTATGACTTTTTAATGAGAGGCTTTTGGTTAGACTTTCCACCTTGTCGGTCTGAGGTTTTTTGTTCTCCTTTTCTTTAACTTGGATTAAAACCATAAACCCCAAACCTCTCAGATTATGAATATTTCCTCAAAACAACTATAGCACTTGTGTGAGCTTTCCTCTTTGAAGCTGTGTTTTCTTATAGTTATTTTTCAATTATAGCTAATTTTATTTTTAAAACATTGTCATTAACTGAGCTATGCACTGAAAGATTTTATAAATGTATCCAGAGAGTTAAGGAAGGTTTCAGAATAGTGTGTCACGTTGCTGGAAATAGAAGTTCTGTCATATTTCTTTGTTTTAATTTATATTTAAGGGATCATTTACAATAAAAGTAGGGGAAGAGTTAATAATAATACTAGTGGGAGAAGAGTTAATAAGAACCCTGACATAAATCTTTGATGAACATTCAATTTACCAGATATAACTTTTTTCTGGGTAAAATTAAGGACAATGCATAATATAAGTGATTTCATTGTAATGATTACAATATATAAACGATGTTCATTTTAACCAATGAAGTTTTTTAACCAATCGCCACCCAATTTAAAATAGTTAAAAAATGTGTAATTAAATGTAAAAAAATGATATTGATTTATTTTTAATCAGCAAATTATACGCATTTGAAATAAGTTCATAGTAATGAAAACTATAGGAAGTGCACTTTTAATTAGTCAAAAAGACTAATTTCCAAATAATTCCCGGATGCTTTTGCCGAATATCGATCCCCCCCAGGAAATTTGTCCGTTCCCACTGTTGCCTAACAGCACAGATTGCCATTCTCTGCTTCCCTGGCTCCTAACCGGAGCCTCCCTCTCTGCCTAGTACTTTCAATTGATGGCCCATTCAGGTTTATCCCTTTTAATTTGGCTGCTCCCCAAGTAATTGCCTTTTGGAGCATATACTTCTCAAGCTGCTTAATAGCTCTTTAAAATATTATGCTTTTCTTCCTCATTTAGCTCTGACTTGATAGAAATCTCAATTTTCCTAGTACCCCATAACACAAGTCACTCTAATTCCTTGGGTCATGAAGTATTCAAATTACGTATTTAGTTTATGTGGTTAATTGAAATGAGTGACAATTGTGGTCAGCACCTTAGTTGATGGTTTATTTATGTTGAACCATCTAGGTATGAATCTTTTCTCTTTCATTAGCTAATTAACTGTGTAACTTTTGACAAATAAGTTTCTGTATCTGAAAAATGAAGAAAATCTTTGATGATAGGGTTATGATGAGATTACATGAGAAAAAAATTAGGGTTTATTATAGTGCTCGAACTGATATCTACCTATTCCAAAATAACATGCCTGTACTAAATTGCGTTATTATTTGATTTCCCATGAATAAGACACTATTTAATGAACTTGAATGTGAATTTCTTAAAGGAGATGATAAAAAAAATTATCTTGCATTTAGCTTAATATCTGGAGATTGAAGACATTCAATAATTATCTGTGTAGGAAGTATTGAATCTTGACTTCCCAAACCGAAGTGTCTCAAAAGAAATAATTTACTCTAAGGTAGTTATACAACTGCTAAACAGAGTCAATTATTTCAGCAAAGGGACAACCAGACAATTAAAATAGCTTCTTCAAATGATAATTTTCAACATTTTATTGTTGTAACAACCAAAGAAACAGGAGGATCAATCGTGTTATATAATTTATTAAAGAAGTAAAATAAAAATAAATTATGTCATATGTAAATTTTTTCAAAACACTTGTCTAACACTGAGTACTGCAGAAAACAGGAGTTAAGGCAGAGCTGAAGTGGGAGGGATTGCTTACACGTCAGCTGTCCCCACACTTCCCAGCATGCATCAGCCACTGCCCTGTGCACTTCATGGGCAAAGAGAAGGCTTCGTTTCCAGAGAAATGGCATTGAAGAGGCTCTAGAATGAAGAAAACTAGGGGAAAAATTGGCACAGTGCTGAAAACATAATTTTAATTAGAAGTTTAGCTACTGAACTTTCTGATGACCACTTCCCTTCTCCCACCTCATTGGACAATTCCATTGAGAGAGACTTGTTAATTGGACCACTCCTAACAGAAAAAAGTAATAAAAGGTTGCTTGCTTTGTGGTTACCTTGCAGCAGGGAATCTCCTTCTTTAGTTTGCATCAGAATCACCTATAGGATTTGCTAAGGCAAATAGGTGGGGAAATGGCAAAAACCATTACATTTAGAAAGAAAATATAACATATATGTAACAGGGAATGTAACATAGCTCTTAGTTCAATAAATAATTTCATATACAGAATCATTAAGCTTTGCATACTGACTTGAACAAATTGTGATAGGGTTTGAGGAATTATGAAGAAAACTATAAAAAAGAACTAAAACCTAATTTGCCGTAGTAGAAAACAATAATATCCAAAATGAAGAAATAAAAATGGTAGATAAATTCTATTATTTAGAAACATGAACTTTAAACACCGTGAGAGAAATGAAAAAGAATGTTGAAAAAGAAAGTAGTTGCATCAGTGGCACCAGCAGCGGTGTCCAACCTTTCGGTGTCTCCAGGCCACACTGGAAGAGGAGCTGTCATGGGCCACACATTAAATACTCAAACACTAGTCCTCACCCTCCCTTCCCTCAGGCCATCGCCACACTGTTGTCTCTGCATCATTTATAATGATTAACATGCATGATTTTGATGAAAATAAAATCAATTTTGAATATACATAATTTAAATATACCCTTTGTTACTTAATTTACATCTATGATGAGCTACATGCTTTTCTCTATGTAAATTCCTAATACTCTATCTATATGAATTTAAAGTAACATATTTAATGTAGTATAGTTCCAGAGTCAGAATCACACTCTTTTTCATTTGAATCACATACATGGATTTATTATGAATAATTTACAAAGGACTTTCAGCTAATTTTGTGTAGCTTCATCTAACAGGGATGTAAATTCAAACAAACCATTTAGTTGAACTAGGGAACCTCAATTTTATTATTATTATATATTTTTATTGATTGATTTCAAAGAGAGAAAGAGAGAGATAAACATAAATTCCTTGCACGTGCCCTAACTGGAGATTTCACTCACAACCCTGGTGTATCAGGACAATGCTCCAAACAACTGAGCTGCCCTGCCAAGGCTTGTTAGGATTATGATGATCACTTTTTTGCAGGAGAATTTGCATAAATTTTCAACTGCATTACTTTTAAGATCACACCTGTAACTTGTGTGAGAGAGTCAGACAGAGAATCAAACGTAAAAGTTATTTAAGCTCTTTTGAAAGTATTTCCAAAATAATAATGTATGTTAAAAACAAAAATTACTTAATATTCAGTAAGAAACAGATAATTAAGTAGAATCAAGGCAAAACACAACTCACACAAAGAACATTTATTCTGAGTACCCCTAGTTTGATTATAAATATTCTGATTCAGTAGATATTTATTAATTATGTGATAGGGGACTCAAGACTTGGAAACTTTTAGCTTAAGAAAAAAAGTTGTAAGTCTAGCAAGTAATGTGTGTGTTAAAACTTTTGTTTCATAAAATACAGAAAAGGCCTGTCCTGGCTCCTAGGAAAACAGCTGACCTCCTGGGGCATTGCTAGAGATTACCGCCTGGGGACAAGTTAGTGGCATCCAGGCCTTTATGTTCCAGGGAGAGACAGATGACCATCCCTGGGAGCAGCTAACTGCCCAGAACAGGAATGTTGCAGCATCTGAATCTCAAAGCCCTCACTGCACCTTGCTTATCCTCCCCCATCTTACAAAAGGTCTGGCCTAAAAAGAGAAGGCAAGATGGTCTGTTAGGGTATGAACCCACCATCTTCTCAGATCTCTGGCCATCTGAATAGAGCGCCCATAAAAAATTCTATCACTGCTATTGCTTATTGGGTTTGGTGTGATAGGCAGCCCCGAATGTCAGTGTCTTTTCCAGCTACATATTTACTCCCAAAAGAAGGTTTAATCCTGACCAACAACACAAAAAGGAGTTGGACAATTAACTGCCATCAAGTCATTGCAAAGTTAGAAATGCTGGAGACTAAGCAGAGCTGCCAGATTGCCTAGCCCCACTGATATTACAGAACAGCTACCCAGAGGAAAAGGGAGGTGAGGAAATCAGGCTGTATTCATCTATACAGAAATTGCATCTGCCTTTGAGCTGAAGTAGAAAGGTGATCATTTATATTGTCCTGCCATTCTCTCCCTTTTGTCCCCCTTATAAGAGAAAAACTGCCTGCATGATACTTCTTGCTCTCGCTGTCCAAAATGTGCCACATAACATTTCTAACTTAGGTTTTATTCTTTCAGAAAATTGACAAATATTAAAAAAAAAAACACCTTTCACAATGCACTATTAGCAGCTATGCATTGGGTGGCATTTAAGATGACTTCAGTAAAAGATACTTTGAATAAGGACTCTTATTTTTAAGTTGTCGCCATTGTGCTCTTGACTAAGTACTCCTCTATCCCTTCAAATTACTGAACTTAGCGCAGTTTTGTGAAATCGTCCTGTTTTCATTATTTGAAAGTACTCATTCTGTCTGTCACACTCTCTGTGGGAGTATGCCTTAGGCTACCAAAGGCCTGATGGAATAGTG
Organism: Carollia perspicillata; assembly: GCA_004027735.1. Taxonomy (NCBI): domain Eukaryota; kingdom Metazoa; phylum Chordata; class Mammalia; order Chiroptera; family Phyllostomidae; genus Carollia; species Carollia perspicillata. Next base: position 5,148 of record PVKM010014781.1, on the reverse strand, counting down.
TCAAATGCACGATGCAAAGCATTGTTTCAATAAACATTATTTTCTCTTTCCATCACTTTCAGACTCTCATAATCACATATGTGTTTTAATATTAACTCTTTGGCCTTTCCTACCAATAACAAACTGGTGCCGAAGCATTTATTACCTCTCTTTACCATCCAGGTGGTACCTGTCTTGTATGTGATTATTGTTTTACATTTTGCAACTACTTATGTCCCCCACAGCTTGCTACCACCCATTAGTCAGCCTACTGATATTTAGGTTATAATATAGGTTTGCCAAATTGTGTAGGGTATTCAGTACCACAATTTGTAAAATCCAGCAAAGGTCGTATGCACAGAAATAATCACTGTGCAAAACAGTTCATGGATTCCATATACATACATTTTTAGAATAAAGATTGTGATGCCGTAGTCCTTTATAAGTTGATTACTTGAGAGCTAGCAAATGCATCCTTTGTCTAAATCTATATTCACTAATAAACAAAAATCGGATGTCCTTTGTAATGAAGAGAATACTAAGGTCGCTAAAGAGACAGTCATTTTGGATTGATCTTAGCCTGACCCACCATGATCAGTCTGAATGATGGGAAATGATCATGAATTTCCTCTCACTTTTCAAGGACTTCTCTGTTAAAAAATACAAAACCTCTAGTATCATATTATATACTTTTTGTTTGTTTTTTATTTTTTTCTAAGCTTGCCATACTATATACAAATACTGGGCAAAAGCAGTTATTTGGTTGGAAGGCAGAACTTCTATAGAGTCTAAGTGATTCTCTCACATTTATTTGGGTACCAATAACACAAAACAAAACAGAGCACCAACTCTTGGTCATATCCTCGATTTGTCAGGGAAATAGTCAATCAGCAAAAATAAATCAGTAACTTATGAAGCACCAGTAATACTACTCTGCATTAGGGATATAAATATGAATGATATATTTTCTTTTGAGCAGCTATAATAAAATGAGCCAATACAGACATATAAACAATTAGAAATATGTTTACACTAAGAGATAATAAGGATGGAGAACAGAATAAAAAAATAAATAAATGCTTAATTGATTTGTGTATGCTTCAGAATTTAAATATGGATCTAGTTGATTACACTCTCACATGACTACAAATGTACTTTTGGTTGGGGAACATCAACAGAACTAGAAAAACAAGGGTAATTGTTCTAAACACAACCATAAAGATTCTACAATAGCAGAAAGGCTATAATTTTAAAAAAAGAATACTAAAGGAATTAAAAATATGCTAAATTGAAAATTTTCTACTTTTTGTATGTGATTGATTTTTGTATAAATGTATCTGGTGTCTCTTTTCCTTCCTCAGCTCTTTTTGAATTTTCTGTTATAAAATATCCTTCCTCCTCTTGAATTTGTGCTTTGTTCTTTTTGTTAGTGAAGAAGTTTTGGGAACATTTGCCATGGCTAAGAATGTGCCGTAAGCAGTTTCCACTTACACAAGTGTGAAGCTACTTCAATATTCTCTTAGGATTTCATGAATGGAAGTTTGCCAGCCAGACTTCCAATCTCTAATCTGCGAGGCCTCTCAGCCAGGCTACATGTGATCCAGGTAGTGTCAGGTAGCAGAAGCTTCCTCGAGTGCTTTTCAAATCACAACAGCAAGAAAATGAGAAAGGGAGGTCTGAGTCAAACAACCACACTCAAATGTGGTAATGTGATTCTGTCTTTAATGATTATATCAACTTTTCTCTTTGGAGAGCTTATTTCCCAGCTACAGTATGTAGAAGAAATTAACTATTTCAAATATACATTTTTCTGAAATGACATTTATTTTAGGCAAAACCATATGTGGGTCCAGAAAGCAGGACTGGTATAAGTAAGATGAAGATACTTGATAACAAAAGATAAACATGTTTTTAAGTCATACATCTGTATTCAAAACAGTATTTCTTTTTTCTTTAAGATTGTATTTATTTACTTTTAGGGAGAGGGGAAGAGAGAAATAAAGAGCCCAGGCCTGTACCCTGACCAGGGATCAAAACTACAGCCTTTCACTTTGCAGGCCAATGCCCAACAAACGGAACCAAACAGGTCAGGGCCAAAATAATGTTTCTTAATAAAACTATATAAAATCTACCTAATTCTGCAAAGATGGTTATTTCTTTATTGAAAGATAAATATGCAAGAAATCTACTTTGCATCAGTTCTATTAGGATAAAAGACAAACTTGAATTTTTACTGTAAGAATGACATTTTTTAGGCCATCATCAGTCCTAGGTACATACCTGTTTTGTTTAATATTTTGAATACTCCGGAAAAACTAAAGCATATGAAAGTAAACCAGGCTGATATCTTTTATGTTGCATTAATACACAGTAGAATGAGATATGAATTGGGTTTTAGATTGTATTTCAACATGTATAGAATAAATATAAATCTATATTACCTATGTTTAAAATAATTTAAATACAATATCAGTCAATAAATTATTTTTGTTCCATTGGAATGTTTACATGTTCAACAAGTACCTAGAAGCTTAATGACTTATGAAAATATTATGAACATTGTAAAGAAAGAATAATCAGTCTTATAAGAATTGTTTAAAAGTTTAAATAGAAAATATGTGAGCCATTATTTTATTTTCCATATTGAATGAAGTAAGATTTTTCAGGGACCTTAGAAAACTTCCCAAAGTTATTATTCAGGAATAACTAATATATGGATCAGTAAATACTGACCTTGATTTTGTTATGACTGGAATATGTAACTCATATGCATGCATATTTGACCGAGGTGGATGGATCAGGAGTTCACTCGTACCCCATTTTCAAAAACGTCATTGCCATTTTTGTTCACGAGGACCATCTTGTAGGGTGGGGCACTTAAGGCTCAGGAGCCATTAGGGGCAGCCTAAGGGAACAGCATGGGTGATCGGACAAATAAATAGAGGCAAAGTGACCTCTAAACTGCTGTAACATTGAATTAGAATCCATGCATTGCGTACCTAATATTAAGCATTGTAAAAAAATGTTATAAGATGTAATACCTACTTAGATTATTTATCTTTTTGAGAAATAACTGAAAAAAAAAGGGTAGAAGATTAGCAAGTTGAAGCTCATTTGATTAACAGTTGAAAAAATACTCATGTGGCACGTGCTTAAATGTCTTGGGCAGAGCACATGATTTGATTGAATGGAAAAAGAGAGTATGTCCAATAATTTTCAGAAAAGAAAAAAACACTAGAAGGTGTGCTAGGTTTTTCCAGTAAAGCAGAACCAATAGATGAGAGCGAGTGGGAGAAGGAGAGGCAGAGAGAGAGAGAGGGATTGAGATTTGAGAACTTTTTAAAATTATGGGTGTGAGTGGCTGGCGAGTCTAAAGTTTGCAGGGCAGCCTAGCAGGCTGGAAGCTCAGAGAAGAACTAATGTTGCAATGAGGGTCTGAAGGCAGTTTAGAGGCAAAAGACTGTTTTCCTCAAAAATCTCATTTTTTTTTTGTACCTTAAGACTTTCAACTGACTAGATAAGTCCCACTCACATTATTCAGTGTTCTCAGCTTAACCCAAATTTTACTGATTTATAGGTAATCTCATCAAAAAAAATATCTTCACAGTGACATCTAGACTGCCTATGACCAAATCTGTGTGTACTGTGAAACAGTCAAGTTGACACACAAAAATAACCATCACAGATGGTATTTTTATGTTAGTTTGAAGAATGTTGGGCTGAAAGAAACAGTATCTGAAATCTAGTCCAGTGCCTGAAATCTTTCTGTAAGCCAGTATTTCAATACTGTTAACACTTGGTTGTATGTTTGAATAAAAAACTTTAGGTGCCCACATGATAGAAATGATTATCTTAAATCCTATTTCTAATAAACTTCCCTATATGTCACTTTAAAAAAGTGACCTACAAGAATGCAAAGTGCCTGGATCTCAGATGTGTAATTTTCTGTCCTCTGTACCACAGCTTTCCCCTCTAAGAATTCCTCTCAGCTTTGTAATGCTTCCCACCTGTGGAATATTTTTATCCTCATGGGGTCTCCCATATAATTTTTGTGAAATCAGACTGTTTCTGACACATGATAAATCTCCTTTTAATATATGTTAAATGAATTAGCAAAATAAAATCCTTCACATATAAATACATATTCCAGTGTGTGTGTGTGTTTGTATGTGTGTGTATGTATATATTATATATGTATTTGTTGTGGTGGTAATGGTGGTTATTGTTGTTGTTCACTGTGCTGATCTTTGGCTTTAGTCAAGAATATTATAGGAAAGAGTTTTTCTAATGCAATAATTTCTGTCTCACTTCTCAGTCCCCTCTAGGTTTCTATCAGTCGGAGATTTATCTAAATTACAGTGCAAATGGACATAATTAATTAATGAAAGGTCACATTTACTATATGAAATGCTAATTTATTGCTAAGTATTTTTTGCTGCTTTCCATTTCATATCAAATTCTTGTATTTGCCACTTAATTCCTGTCAAATATGAAGAGTCTTGCTCCAGGTCAAGAAACTATGTGACTTTTCGGGTCAGAGCATAGCCAATTACAAAGGTCTTACTTGGCAGACATCATGAGGAAAGCTGCCCTTTCACACCAGAATGGGTGCTGAGCCAATCAATTGTAATCTCTGAGTTTCAGTCAAGGACTCGGGGCCACTGGCCCGTTCATGCTCTTTTGCATATTTGCATTACTAGCCCCAAGGCTTTCATTTGATGGAAGGTCACTCTATCTAAGACCTTGGCCACAGGTCGTTTTGGAGCTGCTACCAAGGCCTCTTATTGGAGAGAGAAGGTGAAAACATGGAAGACATTTGTTTTCCTCTGACTCAATACAATAGTCTTCCAGCCTGTACCCCTTGCCTTCACCCCAGCCTCAGGGTCCGTGACACCACCTCAGCCTTTTGCTCTGGGATTCCTCAGTAGTTAAGATTGTTACCATAGGCAACCTTCAGTCTGAGCGCAGGCCGCACAGAGCGCTGTGCAGAGGATATGGATGAACGAAATCCAGGGGTGCCCTGTGGACTCTGCCAGGCTCCCCCTGGTTGTGCAAGCACTGTGCCCAGTGTTGAGAGGCAGGCTGAGGGCTACAGCATCTCCAAGCTTCCTGATGGCGTGTCCTACAGCACGCTCTGCTCCCCGCTGCCATAGACAGGGAGCACGGGGG
>PVKM010014780.1:0-28627 GCA_004027735.1 Carollia perspicillata | reverse complement strand
TTTTGTGTGTGAAAAGTTTATGAAAAATGGTTTAAATTAGTCTGCTGTCCTTGGCAGCTGCAAGACTCCCTCTTGCTCGAATAAGGGTTATTTATTTTAATTTCATTTTTCCTCAGCTATTTTATGGAGCAACTATATTCTCCCTTTGCTGTCAATAGTTTTTGAAAAACTGTTAATGTTGAAGAAGAATTTTAGACATTTTTAGGATTTAGTTTAAAAGGAACACAGCAAGCCTTTGAAACGGAAAAGAACAAAAATGTGTTGATTTTTTTGGGGAAAAATAGAACAGGATATAAAAGACATGTCGAAAAGGGCCTTGGCTGGTGTGGCTCAGTGGACTCAGTGCTGGCCTGTGAACCAAAGGTTCACCAGTTTGAGTCCCAGGAATGTGCCATGCCTGGGTTGCAGGCCAGGTTCCCAGGAGGGGGCGCTCGAGAGGCAACCACACATTGATGTGTCCCTCTCTGTCTCCCTCCCTTCCCTTCTGTAAAAATAAAATAACATTTAAAAAAAATGTTGAAAGGGTACTGTATGAAAGATTGTAACATAAAATGATATTAAATAAGAAGAAAGCACAATGTACATTATTCATTTACATTTGTGTCCTCAGTATAATACAATAAAATATAGTTTACATGTTCAAGACTAAATTTGCTTCTCCAAATGGTAACACTTCTAAAATCTGGTATCTTCTCAAAACATCCCTTTTCCCTCATTTCTTACTTTTCATCTTTTTAAAAGTAAAGTTTTTAAAAATAAAATTCACTGTTACATGTTTTGAATTTGCTAAGCGTGCTCTGACTGCAGTGGCATTGTTGGGGTAGGTTAACTCTTCGGCTGATCCCTGATGAAATAAATACTTGGCACACTAGCTCAAAGTGTGTGTCGGGAAATTTCGCTCTGGTCCCTTTTTGAATTCATCTTTGGTAGCTACACCCTGGCTCTCCAGAACAAATTTTTCGCAGCCTGAGAACATTGTTACTTTTTCTTCCAAAGTAATAGAGCAAAGTGGTGTCCCATGGGTCATTGGTTCCCTGGGTTTGGGAATTTTATTGACTTTAAATAGGAATTTTGTGACACACAAACTATTCACCTTTTTATTGTTGTAATCAAATATATTTAGCACTTACTAACTTCATTTTTAAAAGAAATGTATTTTTGACCTTCAAATACTTTAATAAAAGGAAAAATGGGAATTACAATTGTTAAACTTAATTGATTTTTGAATATACACTAAAATTTAGAAAAGATAAATTTATAAACTTCCAGATAAGGATGGTTCTTTCAACTGAATGGCACTTGACCTTGTGTGGGAGCTAGGACTGCCAGATAAAATATAGAATGCCAGTTAAATTTGAATTTGTGTTTGATAGTTAGGACATACTTAATACCAAAAAAGTGTTTACCTGAAATTTAAAATTAGCTGGGTATCCTCCTGTATTTTTATTTGCCAAATGTGGCGACTGTAACGGGAGTGTGAGTTAGTCACATACCTTCTGGCCTTTATTTGCATTTACACATTTGAAAACGATGGTCATAGAACACAAAGCAAAACTGGACATGGTAGTTGTCAAGACACGTGTGAAATGACTGATACTTTTCTTAAAATAGTACCTCATTCCCCTAAACCTCTCTCTATACATATTTTAATATTTTTCATATATAAATATATGACCAGTTACAAAGCAATTATATAAATATATGTAAAAGGTATCTTAAAAAGTATAGACAATTGTGAAATGAATTATGAAAACTAACACTAAAGGGTGACTTGCAATGGCAGAATTAAAACAATCTGCTACTGAGTTGCAGAACTAGACACAGAATCCAAAAATAGACCCATGTATTCAGTATAACTCTGGGATGAAGCCAGAATTTTAAATAAGTTGAGAAATGCTGGTTTGATTAATGATTTAACATCAATTAAATATCTAAAGTTCCTGCGAGAAGCAACAGACGCAGAATAGCCGACGCGATATTGAAGGAGAACAATGCTGCAGGGCTGACGCTGCCCGGCTTCAGCAATTCCCACACTGCTATAGCAATCAAGGCCGCGTGCTGCTGGGGAAAGAACAGACAGACGGGGGAACAGAGTGGGGAGCCCAGAAGTAGACTCACGTACAGTCAAGTGATCTTTGACAAAGGAGCGAGGGCAGTACGATGAAGCAAAGATGGTCTTGTCAGCACACAGTGCTAGAACAACTGGACATTCACGTCTGAAAAGTGAATCTGGACACAGACACTACGACCTTCATAAAAACACATGAAATGCGGATCAAAGACCTAAATGGGAATCACGGAATTGTAAAGCCAGAAGAAAGCACAGGGGAAGACCTGGAAAATGTCCTGAGGATTCCAGTGCCTCCTGAGATACAACATCAAAGGTGTTCTCCTTGATAGAAATCGAAAAGCTGTGCTTCATGAAAATTAAAAACTTGTTCTGTAAGAGACAATGTCAAGAATGATAAAATAATTTACAGACTAGGGAAAATATTTGCAAATGATATATCTAATAACCCTGGCTGGTGTGGCTCAGTGGATTGAGCACTGGCCTGTAAACCGAAGAGTCACCAGTTTGATTCCCAGTCAGGGCAACAGGCCTGGGTTGCGGGCCAGGTCCCCAGTGTGGGCCCTTGAAAGGCAACCACACATTCACGTTTCTCTCCCTCTCTTTCTCCCTCTCTTCCTCTCTGTCTCAAATAAATAAATAAATAAATAAATAAATAAATAAATAAATAAATCTTAATAGAAATATATCTAATAAAGGAACTGCATCTAAAATAAAAATAACTCTTGGTACAGCCACTTTGAAAGACAGTTTGGTGGTTTCTTACAAAACTGGACATATTCTTGGAAACATCTAAGAAATTTGGGATTCGAGATGGAATTTAGATATCTAATTTTTATGTTATAAATGCAGCAGTTGAGGAAATTAGTAATATTTGTTTTTAGACAGAGGGAAAGGGAGGGAAAAAGAGAGGGAGAGAAACATCAGTGTGTGGTTACCTCTTGAGTGCCCCCCACTGGGACCCAGGCCACCACACAGGCATGTGCCCTGGCCAGGAATCAAACCGGTGACCCTTTGGTTTGCAGGGTGGTGCTTAGTCCACTGAGCTGCACCAGCCAGGGTGAGAATTGGTAATATCTGAAATGTGGAGACAGGAAGCCAGAGAATGGAGATTGCAGCTTCCAGATTTTGGTGACATGCTATTTGGAAAAGGCACTACAATTATTCAGAAGTGTTACTTAACAGCAATGAGAAGTACTTACAAGATAGCAGATTTTGACTCAAAATAATAATAATAACAATAATAATAATAATAAAAAGAAGGAGAATATTGAACTCTCTCTTTGCTATTAGTATCTCACACACAATGTGAGTGCTTGTCTCTTGGGAATGTTCTTAGATTGGAAGAGATATGAGATCCTTAACATCCTATTCACCCTAAGTGAATATGAAGGAAAAAGTACCTTGTCTTGCCACCAACTGCCTGTCCCTAAGTTATTAATTCCCCACACTTGGGTGTTTGGCTGTCAGTGTATGTGGAAAATATGCCAAAATATTTTCAACAATATCCAGCTACAGCGGGATTTACTACATGTTAATATGATTTTTGTTTTTATCAAATGACTCAGGTTCAGTAAACAACATTAAAGTATCTCGGCTTGACTCTTAGTGAGTCAACAGACTATTTTTTTTTCAGAAAGCTGCCCAGAAGTATGGTAATTTTCCCCCAAATATAATTATTGTTACAGTCTTTGCCCAAGTGCTGTTGTTAAAGAAGGTTATGCTTTCTAGATTCAGAGCTGTCTGAAGAAACCTGTGCTGTTAGTTTTCTGTACTCAGCACTATTTAACAATTTTAGTCAAAGAAAAATATTATCTGCAGGGCATGGTACACTTTTTTCTCCACTTAACAATGTGCAAATATTAGAAGCTAGTTTCTATTTTTTTGCAATTATTAACTTTTTCTTGAGTGAGAGGAATGATTACAGGTAAATTCCCTAACCCTTGTCAGTCAGGAATTTAAGGATGCCTGAAGCAATGTGAAACTATGTGAGCTGCTTTGGGCTATTTTAGAAAATAATTCGATACCTTTTTTTATGCATTCCAGAGGGGTATGACCCCTTTCCTTAATGGCTGTGGCTGCAGCTTGAATCCCTACGTGAGGACGTGAGGTGGCATGGAGTTTGGCATGAAGTATGGAAGGATCCATGAAAAATGGGTAGCTACTAACTGTAAGCATTCCAATTTTCTCTTAATTGTCTGAGTTGGTTGTAAATGGATGTAGATTCAAAAAGTTATTGCCGCTATGACTTCCAGGATGCTCATCATTATATTCCTTCCTAAGCATCTTGCTCTGCACTTAGTCTTTCTTCCTTGAAATCGGGACTTGGTTGCCTGAAAAAAGAAGGCTTCAGACATTTTTATCAGCGTGTACTTTGGCAGGACGGACTGTGGTGACAGGTGGAAAAGATATCCCCTAAATACTCATTCTCTTTGCACAATTGGTTTATCACCTTGACAGACAATTCAACCCAAAAGGCAAGAAAACTATTTTTGGATGGGACGAGCTATTTTTTTTTTTGACAACACATACCATTATTATCATTCCAACACTGGTTGGAAACACAGACACAAACCTATTGTATACTTTTGCCTTATTTGGCAGAGTCAGAATAATTGCTGTTCTAAGGCAGCCTACGTGCCTAGTCTGTTCCATCATCAGAATCCTCACAACACACAGGAAGCAGTCACCTGAATGATAATTTTCCTCTTGTGTGTTAAAATTCTAATATATTTTTCAAGTACAAAATTTCAAACACAAAAGGAAAACAGGGAGTAAAAAAAAAAAACAGGCCATACAACTTACCCACAGAGCACAAATACTTTTTATGTGTGTGGACGAACAAAGGAAGTTGCCTCCCTGTGCCTCAGTTTCCTCATCTATGAAATGAGGGAACGCAGTAATACATTGTTATTTCGGTCACTGAAAGGAGCAGACAAGTACTGTGTGTTTAAGTGCTGCAAAACTCAGCACGTCTTTATGAATGCAAATCCCTTTGCAATTATCATTATGTTACTCTATATGACATCTCTCCCATCCTAAATCCGAGACACAATTTTGAGCCATTCTCACTGGGGTAAGTCGCTGGGCATAACAGTTAGTAACGGGGTTTAGAAAGTTGGAGGAACCCAAGAGGACAAGGTACTATCCCTAACACAAGATAATATGGTTAAAGAAAAGATAATATGGTTAAAGAAAAGAGAGTAAATGAGAGAACTACCTCAAGTAGAATGAAGGCACAAGTGGTGTGTGTGTGAGTGAGTGTGAATGTAAGTGAGTGTGAGAGAGAGATTTGTCACTAAATATGCGTGACACAGGTATCTGTCACTAGATGTAGTCTTACATGAGGAGTAAGACGACTTTGGGATGGCCGACCCCAGCATGTGTGAGAGAGGATTTGGGAAGAACGAACCAAGGAGCTGAGTTGTAAAGGTGTAAGGTTGGACTCGGTAAAATTTCAGTACTTTCTTCACCACTGCTATTTTTTGCTTTCACTTTGATTTTTCATTGGGGTATTAAAGTCAATATTACTTCCATTCATTACTGAGATTTTTGGTGCCTACCTGAACTTTGTACTCAAGGTCCACGCAAAGCCCTGCCTCGCCCTGCCCTGACTCGGCAGCAGAGAGGGGGAAAGGAGCTTTTAGAAGTTTGTTTATCTTTTTCATTTTTATTTTATTGTATTGTGTTATGTTCCATGACCATTCATCAAGGAATTAAATCTCTGCTTAGCATTTTCTCCATAGACTTAAAGAAAATAAAAGAAATGTGTTTCACGTGTTTTGGAAATTAGGCTACCATTGCTCTGGATGTGGTCATAGGACAGCTTTATCGTTGTCGTTGTTGTTTTGTGTTGTATTTTACTTGTCAGTAGTTGGAAGAGACATGCTAAATACATCAGCTCAGACATCGGCCAAAACCCACATGTCCTTACTTTCAAGTTACATAATATCTACTGGCAAATAAAAGCTAATTGTGCTTTTCTTCAAAAGAAATAAAAAAGAAAAGAAGGAAGGAAGGGAGGGACGGAGGGAGGAAGGCAAGCCACCGAGTTTTGAGAACGATTAAAGAACTTGTTTGTGGTCGCAGACTGGAAACTACCAGCCCCGTCTTGTATCCCAAAGCTTCGTGGCTCTGACGATGCGCATTTTCCCTTTACAGCACTGTGCGCAGTTAGATTTTCTTTCCTACGCCAACAGTCCCTTTCCATTTATTAGCTAACGTTACCTTCTGCAACAGGTGAACTGGGGGATCATTTCCTTCTTCTTGAAATCCTCATTTCCATAATTGACTTACTGTTCTTCCTGGAATGTCTTTCTTCTTTCTACCCTTGGCCTTCGTGTATTGCTTTTTTTGCTGTAACCCAAGACTCCCTTGCAGGCTGTGTCCTCTTTCTCTTTATGTACATACGCTATGTACTTGGTCGAGCACTTACTATGTCCTAGTGTGCCTGTAGCGATGCAGTCACTACTTCTGCAGACTTTCTTCTCTCAGGTTCCTCATACCCACCAGAGCGCTGAAGTTCTCCAGTGCACTTTCCCGAACATCTGAAATGCAAACCTCCAGCTGAGTTACTCCGCACCTTCCTTCTGTTGTTTCATTCCACCTGTCAAGCACGGATACTAGCCTACAACCAAACATTGGAACTTGGGCTTTACCACTCTGCATCTTTCCTCCTAGCAATTTTTGTAGCGATTTTGTTTCTTTGTAGCCTTAAAACAAGTGCTTCTTTTGAAAGGCTCAGGTGACCTCTCCACATTCCTAAAGACCAAAGGGAGTATTTCCCAAATATAACATTTGACTGATGCCATCGCAATTAAATGAAGGGTACTTTTTTTAGTTTGTAAGGTTCTTGGCAAACGAAATTGAAGCCCAGACTATGACCTGAATAGAAGGCTGTTCGGCACAGTGGGAATACTCCACACCTGGGGATAACAGACGTGTCACCTGGGGTTGCCCATGGCTGCTTGTTGCTTGGACACATTGCACATCTCGTTTCTGACTTCACTCTCGCTGTGGATCTCCTGTTTAACACCAACCTACATCCAAGAGAGGGAAACACAGCGCTGGCATCCCCTGGTGGGATGAAAGAGAGAACTGGGGTCTTTGACTTCATTACTCTAATTACTTTCTTTGTCGAGGGCAGGTTTTTTTTTTTATTTTAAAGATTTTATTTATTTAATTTTAGACAAAGAGGAAAGGATGGAGAAAGAGAGGGAGAGAAACATCAATGTGCAGTTGCTTCTCACACACCCCTCCTAGGGACTTGCCCTAATACCCATGCCTGTGCCCTGACTAGGGATCGAACTGGCGATGCTTTGATTCAGAGGCTGGCATTCAGTCCACTGAGCCACTCCAGCCAGGGCATTGTAGGTTTTATAGAGCCTGAAAGCTGCTCCTTGAAAACATCCCTAAGGCCCTTAGACTCGCCACATATACAATCGCTGGAAATCAAACGTGTACTAAAATCTACAGCGGACTTAACTTGAGGTCATATAAATTATCTGGGGTGGTGAGCTGTGTTTTCAGTCTTGGCTGGTATATCAGTAGGGTATGGGAAGTCTCTGGAAGTAATATTAGCAAAGAATAAATTGTTAGCTGGAGGGAACAGGAAGATTCTTTTGTGACTTACTCCATAACATCTCTTTAGTCTGAGAGTCTGGAACTCTTCTCTAGTCATTAGGGCTCATTCCTCGGCACAGAGCAGGAGGTAATGTGCCAGTTCCGTAGAGGTCTTAGTGTTGCCACAAATACACAGTGAGCACATGGAATAGATCTTATGATGTATCCTGATGCTGCTGACAAAAAGATGTGGGTCCAGAACATACATATCTCTCTCTCTCTCCTTTGATTGGAATGAGTTTCTGCTAAGATTTCGTGGTTTGGAAGGAAGTAGCTAATGGAGCCTGCCCCCCAGCCCCCCAGGTATTTCTCAGCATCACCTATGAATAAAGCTGAGATTCCAGCTATGCTTCCCAACCTGATACTGACAAACATTCTATCACAAAAATGATAAAACATTTGTCAGTATCCTCTATTAGAGCACATATATCTTCAGATTGTGCTTAATTAATCTTGGTATTTCTAGAATCCATTTCGGTTCTAAAAAAAATGGCATTTAACAATTGTTGCTAATCCAATGTTAGAAATTAAACAGACATAAACTTATTTTCACACAAAATTCTGACTTTTCCTTTCTTTATAAATCAATAGTTATAATCCAAATGAATAAGGATTTAAAAATAAATAAATGAAGGGCTTAATCCCAGATAAAATACTTAAGTGTTGAGGAAAGTTAAATAGTGGATTCACTTGCTAGCGTTGCCAAAACAAAATGCCACGGACTGGTTGGCTTAAACAACAAAAACTTGTTTTCTCACAGTTCTGGACGCTGGAAATCCCAGACCCAGGAGTGGGCAGCTTTTCCGGGGACCTCTGTCTTTGCCTTGTGGAGGGCCACCTCGGAGTGTCCTCACATGGCCTTTTCTCTGTGTGTGCGCGGGGGGAGACGTGTGGTGTCTCTTCCTCTTCTTATAAGGACGCCAGTCCTATCGAATTGGGTCCCACTCCTAGGGCCCCATTTAAGCTTAATTACCTCCTTTCTTAATAAAAGGGGAAAATTTTTATTACACAAGTGACAGTTAACTCACCTAAATGTTGCTTTATTGCACTGTGTCGATATTTAGCAGAATTATATGTTTTAGATTTTTTTATTAGTGCCACCAAATGAATTTCTGTAGTAATTAGAGGCTCTAACAAAACAGCAAGGTGGATATTGGGCTGGTAAATGTATTTGAAGATCTGGAACACAAAAATGTGGCAAGACTACAGAAAGATACTTCTTTTTTTGAAAATCAAACTCACAGTTTATTTTTCTTTTATGGCAAAAGTCTACAAACAGGTGGCTGCAGATAAGTGTGACTGTAAAATAATTCAGAATGTCAAAAGACCATGAAGGCTGTTTCCAAATGCATCCTGGATTAGGGTGTTAGTTTATGAATTTTGGGAGAACATAATTAGTCTACAAGAAACAGAATGACATATTGCTCTTAGTTAGTTTCAAGAATATTTTATTTCTTTGTTCATATTTGGATCATTCAGAACTGAAATACTTTTTACCTCTATATTTTAAAATTATGCTTTATAAATTTGCATCTGAACACATGGTATACTTGCTACAAGTTTTTCAGTCATATCATAGCAAATATGCTTAAACAATCATATTTAAGTCACCAGGCATTTATGATGTCCTATGCTGAATGTAATTTCACAATGTCAGTATTTAGTACAGGAGCTGGAAACAAAGGATATGACACTTTAAATCCAATGTATTCTTTTGTTAAAGATACTTTATTTCAACTTTGATAACAGATGCTCTTGCCAACAAGGTAAATAGCTTTATTATTTCCATGTCTGAGAGTCCCGTGTGTAAAGGGACTCATTGCTTACATATCCCCAGAAGTGATTCATGCTATTATTTTGTGATGTGAATGATATATGATATGTTAAATTGCACAACACTCAAAGCAAGTTTATCGTGACATTTATGACTAATGACATTTACAAAGAATAAAGAAAATGAAATGGCTTATTGTATTGTTTTCTCAGATTTCTAAAACATTCCTAGAGGTTGCTGAATCAATACATAAGTGGAAACAGACATTTAGATGTTGCAAAACTAAATGGATTTCATAGGCTTTAACTTCCAAAACAATGACTGCATCCCAGATTGTATACAAACAGGAAAGTCATGGCTTTGATTTAATGTACAAGCAGCAAATGTACAAGTGGAAGACCCTAGAAAAAGGCTTTCATGTGTGATAATCTTCAACATATGTTCGGTAGCAGCATCTGATTTAAGTGCCACCCAAACACAGCGCATCTAGGCATTGGCTTGACAAGTTTTGTATTATCATGTTTCTTATTCCCTAAGAAGAATGATAATTTTCTTTAAAACTAAGTCAGAGTGTGCTTGGGTGAGCCAATGTGTAAAAAATGCAGAAAACTGATTGTCTCAGCAACTATGTAATTCTCTTAATGTTAAAGAGATCCCTTTGGAAATAATTAACTCTTCTGTGGAACCACAAACTAAATAGAACCTTAAAACTACATCAAATCTATATTTAAAATAAGTAAATCTATAATTAGGAGAATCCTAAGTCAGTACAACCATAAGTTGGCATACTCCATGGAATCGTGTTCCCCAAACAGAAGGAAAATAGATGTGTTTGCTACTGTCAATATTACACATGCTTTTTTTCTATAATTGCAACAACACTTTGATGTGGAATATGGTATTTTTACTTAATGATAAGACATTAGGGTAAACATGTTTATTAAATATTGCCTACATGTGAAAAGGTGAATTGAGGTTCAAACTTAGGTCTTTAAACTGTGATGGCAGTGCATCTTATATTAATTTTAACATTTTTATTCCTGACTTATGCCGGCCTGATTAAATCCATAGTAATATGGCATCACACATGACTTACCATTGGGTCCCGTGCCTACACCAAAGGATCTGCCTGACCCTCTGAGCAAGCACTGACTTCCTAGCCAACCGCCTACTGCCTGCAGTCAGTGGGAGCAGAAATCAGATTCCGTTGGAAAGAGGAAACACATGTGTTCAAACGAGCAAAATAAGATCACAAAGAAACAAGTGCTTATTTCTGTTGCCTTCCTTCGCTAAACAGTTTAGTCAAAATGAAATGCTGTTCTCAGCACAGTGTCCCATATTAGAAATAATTCAAAAGTTTATAGTCAGTACAAATATCACTTCCTGTCCTGATTTTTTTCCCTCTCAAATGTACATACCTCTCTCTTGCCCCATTATGTCTTTGTGCTTCAAAAAGTATATTCGCCGGTATTAATAGCTATTTTTTAATTTAATTTTATTTTTTATTGTTGTTCAAGTAAAGTTGTCTCCATTCCCCCCATCATCCCCCATTATAGCTATTTTTTAAATTATCTAGTTTATTCTCTCAAGTTCAAAAAACACAAGTGTTCTACTAAATTTGAATCTTTAATTCAAGGATATTATGTTTTCATCTTGCTGATGCAAGAGTATTATAAAATCAATCATTAAATTATTAGTCTAGAGAACTATTTTAGAAAAATACTTCATAATTTCCTTTTTATTTTATATTTGATCAAAAGATAGAGTTGGTTGAATGGGGAATGAACAATAAGCTTCCTGAGAAGTTAAAATCCTCATTCAACCTGTGGTGTAGATTTCATATGCTATAGATTGAAGAAATCACTGCCTTTTGTGTTATTTCATTCTATAAGAAATGTTGATTCTTGTTTAATTTAAAGTTAATAACTGCCATCTGAACAGGCATGAGGAATTGCACTTTATTTTTTGTTTGGAGAATTCAGTGGGATAATGCCGCCGGTTGGACGCCATGAACATGGCTTGTGAACCTGGGGAAGGCAGCAGTGCTGGACGAGTCATTCATACAAGCAGAGGACAAGGCAGCCTTTGAGGAGACTGACTTTTGTGAACTGAACCTGAATGGCCCTTATGTTCCCAAGCTGCTGATTTGGAAACATAAAGGGTTTAGATCACAAAAATGGCATTTTGAAACAAATTTCCCTTTATACTGTCTGGTCATAGCCTTGGGATATGAATCATTTTCCAAGGAACATTCCAAAATGAGGGAAGTATTCCGCGGCAGAGAGAAAACAGCATGTACAAGGAGCGGAGGGCTAGGGGAGAAGCACACGGAAACGTCATCTCTCTGTTCAGAGGCATGCTTCTCGGGCATTCTTTTCCATTAGTGCAAAATATAAATATATACATTGGGGAAATGACGAGTAATGAATTTTAATAACCGTATGCTCCTTTGAGGAGGATGTTGGGGCAAAATTGATGACTGAGCAGTGATGCGGCCAAAACAAGGAGAAATCCCCAGTGGGGTGTGGGGTGTGTGCTGGTAGAGGCTGTCCCCGCAGTTCCCTCGGGGGACAGCCTGTGCCGCTTCTCTGTCCTTAGCTGTCCTCGCTGTTGTTCTGTACCTCAGGGCCAAACCTCTGGTTTCGGGATGGGGGAGGGGAAAGAGGCAACAGGGAAATGCAGCTACAGTGGTGAGAAGCAACTCACACGGAGAATAAACAGAAACTGGGATACTTTTTGGTAGGTTATCCACATTTACCTACTGACTGGTTGATAGATTAATTCAGGGTGCGCGCATTTTATTTTCATTTCTTATGACAACTAACAAGTGTGCAAACTGCAAAACCTTCATCCACCTCAGTTTTCTCATCTGTGAGTAGAGTTAAACTTGGGGTCCAGCTAGTGAAATATTTGATAAATTTCACATAACTGTGCAGGTTGACATTGACTTGGAGTGTGATCTGTATTATGGAGAATAGTATAAATTCCAATCAAAATAGTAAGGGCTATGTAAAATGATGAACTATAGATAAAGAGACATCTCTCTTGTTTCCTTTACTTAAATATTGCCACAAGAAAAACAGAGAGGAAATCTAAATTATACACTGAAAACAGTAACTCTTTGTATTTTTATTATAAGTTACTGTTTATGCTATTACAATTGTCCTACTTTTGCCCCCTGGGCCCACCTCCAGCTAGCCCCCAGGACAGTAAATTTTAATCAGAAATGATTTGCAACCCTACGGAGGCCAGGGAGGTGGAGTCGGAATAAAGAAAATAGAAGAAGGAATGATCCCAGAAAGAATAACCCTAATGCCAACTATTTTCCCAACTTAAGGTTTGATCAAAAAGTATAGAGACTTGTGAATGGGTTGGGATAAGAATCTCATAAATATTTATCATGTAAACCTAGGCATATAAAAGTGAATACTACTGACTACAATTTTTCTAAAAATGAAGAGTATTATTTTTTTGCATGTACTCCCTACATTTTGATTTACTGAGTGTGACAAATATTTAGGGTATATCTAGTCTGGATATGTTTTGAACATAATACCTCTCATAAAAATGTTCTATTTAGAAACACTGGTCTACTTATAATCTGTCAGCACCAACTACACATTTCTTAGTTGTTCTCTGTGAAATAGTATTCAAATCCTTCAAGACAATAGGTGTGGAAAACACTTGATACAGAAAAATAAACTGAATGTCATAAAAACAGAAGGGCTTTCCTCAGAAGCTCAGTTAGAGGCGTCTTAAGATTGTCAAAGGCGTTGTTGCCACTGTCACATACTGTCCTGCTGTCGGCCCCCACACTGACAAGTCGTATTCCTTCCTTTCTATATCCAATTTCCACTCTGAATAAGAGACCCGAGGTCATCATTATCCTGAGGGTGCATTCAAGTAGGTGGACTCCCAGCCACTTCCATTACAATGCCTTTTGATGGAGTCTTGACTTTTACACTGGGAAATGTTGGGGCCCCTTTGCTACTAAGATTCTTTAATTCTGAGTATGCTTTAGTGTATGTTATTTTTCAATCATTCCAATCTCATTTAAAAAGTCATATGATCTTTGGTCTCCTGGGCATGATGATATCTGTGAAACCTGTAAAATTAGCTACATATTATTTAAGGTTAGATCTTATTTTTATTTTGTCCAATTTTGTTGTATTCCCTGAATGATGTTGTTGTAATATTTTTATTCTGTGGCTGCATATACCACATATTCTCTCCATGTCTAAAATACCTAGAGAAGTATATACACATACAAAGACACACATATGCACATGCACAGTCAGGATTTATAAATGTCAGCTTGCATGAAAATGTCTGCTAAGTGATATTCCATCTCCAGTTGGCAGATGAAGTGAGCGAGCTTCGGTGATCTGAGTGGCTAGGGGTCAGATGGCTAGCAAAGGTCAAGCATGGGTTTGAACAGGCTGTCTGACTTCAAGCGAGTTCCATGCACTGATTTGCAGGTATGAAGCTCTCATTTTCTATCATTCTACTTATAGGAATTCATATTATTTGGAAGGATCAGAAATCTATAAGTTAGATCAAATTGAACTTTTTTGTCACGTTGTTTTTCCTTAATCTTTAGAAAATGTGCTTCAGAGCTTGTGATTGATTCTGTGTGCTGTATACATGGAGTTGATCAACAGTGGGCAACCTTTTGGAGGTGTGCCTGAGTAGGACCTATGTATTGCATGCAAGTGCTCCAAATTTGTAGTTAAACTTGACCAAGATTTTGCTCCAATCAGGTTCAGAAGCCTTAGCCTCTCATTTCCCTTATCAGACCCTTCCAATGCCTACTTGTGCTTGGAAAAGACAAACTGGCCAGAAGAGGATCTTGACTTCACAGAACTCAAATCTAGTAGGGATGAAAAGACAAGGATGTAGGTATGTGAGGACTTAAACAAACAAACAAACAAACAAACAAACAAACAGAACATGATGGAATAGTATAGTACATGCCCTGGGGGAAAGGGAGCCCCAGGTCATCCCCTAGTCAACCATGCCCTTGCCCTGGGTATCTTTATCAGAAGTCTTTGACATCATGCTCTATTCCTGCATAAATCTCCTGATAGATGCTGTTCCCAGTGCAGAAACTAAAGCAGAAGCTGCCCAGGAGGTGTTCAGAAATTGTCTGAGGCAGTCTTTAAAGCACTCACTTTGAATTGAGTCACAAGGACATCTGCGTTAATATTTCATCCCATCTCTGAACCACCATACTGAAATAAATACATAAATGTAATGCTTGACTAAAGTAAATGAATTCACCTAAACTTGTATGATCTGTCTTTGTCAGGCACCTTTGGATTGGTAAACCGTCTGGGACTACGTGCCCAACCCTGATCTTCCCTCAAATGGCTCTGGTTCAGTCATAGTGTGTTTAGGGATCAGAACCAGGAGCCTTCCAACACGTCAGATCCCGTTACCCAACTCTGACGAGGGCCTTAGCAGGCCCCGGTAATGTGATGAATGTTTTTGTCATAGCAACGCTTAATTTTACTATCATGCCTTAAAACATACACCTTCAGTAAACCTATCAGTGTAGCAAAATGCGACACTTGGTTGACCCTCAAAGCTCTCCTCCTGGTTAGGCGGAGTAGGTCCCTCTAGGCTCTCCTCACGGGACCTGCATGTCAATCGTGTCATTGACCCAAACAGGCTGACATGTTTATTGGTCTGGATGTCTTTCCTTTGGAAAGCAGTCTATGTGAGAACAAGGACAAGTTTTATTCAGTTTTGCAATTTTATCAAGCCCAATGCTTGTCGCGTAACGGGAATCCTAAAAAAACTTGAACTGACTACATTTAGAATGAATTTAGAAGGAATTGCTCTTAGTGGTATATCAGAGGGTCCTCTTAATTTTTTTTTTTTTTTTGCTGAAATTTCTAAACATTTCCAAAATCTGTGACAACACTGTAGTTCAATAAGAACGCTTCTGCCATGAAACCCCCACGTTGTACAGTGAACAGCTGTTCAAAAGGGCAGCTCTCGGAGCCTTGGTGGGAGAGGCTCCCTGCGGTTTGCTTGCTAAGCCGCCTCCTGTCCCCACACCCCTGCTGTGCGTCCTCTCCACTTGTGTGGGAGATGTGCCAGCATGAACCGACTCCTCCTATTGGTTCCCAGCAGTTAACAATTACACCACCTAGCTTGATGTCGTTTCTCGGTGTTCCCTCCAGCTTGTAGACTTCAGGGTAGTACATGCTGAAATTGACTGTGAACTAAGCATAGCTTCTTCGCTCACAAGACATAGGAGCCTATGTCCTAGTCTCTGCTTTCTGAAAATGTGTCTGTTTCTCACTCGATTTTTAATGTCATTGTTAAACTCAGTCATTCTGGAGAAAAATATGAGCAATTCTAGTGAGCTTATCATTTTTTGTAAAACATTATATACCTCTTAGGATGTTTTTTAAGGAAGAAGAGGGAATATCAATGAAAATATTGTCATATTTTTGAAAGGAAGTATTTGGAATCAAATAAGAATGCACAAGCCCTGGCTGGTGTAGCTCAGTGGATAGAGCTCAGGCCTGCGAATCAAACAATTGCAGTTCGATTCCCAGTCAGGGCACATGCCTGGGTTACAGGCCAGGTCCCCAGTAGGGGACACATTGATGTTTCTCTCCTACTCTCTCTCCTTCCCTTCCCCTCTCTCTAAAAATAAATAAATAAAATATTTTAAAAAAAAGAGTGCACAAGTTGCCCCTTTCATAAAGATACTGACCAACTGGTGGCAATATAATTTCAGGGCAAAAAGAAAAATAATTAGTGGATAAACAAAAGTTACTCTGTAATGCAGCAAAACCTACTTAATGTTTTCTACTTAGTTGTGCTACTTTGATAAGTATGTAACAGAGACCTAATGCATCCATATTTGCATTTCACTTTTCAATTTAGAGATAGAGTAGGAAAAGATTTAGAGAAGGAATGGTAAGTCCTGTGGGGTTCAGGAATGCCTCCTCCACTCACTACCTACCGCTTCAGTATACGTTGCCACACTTTCTAGAACCCTCATAACATGGCTTTCGGTTTTCTACAGTGTATACTGTCCTTTGAAACTAAAATTCCAACCATCCCAAAGACTAAGGTCAATGCAACCTTCATGGATTCTTAAGCATCAACTTTAGTCACCATTAACATGCTTAAAATATGAAGGAGTTATTAAAGGCACCAGTCTTTCTCAGGTTCAAATTCAGAGAGAACTGTTATTGAAACGCCCATATTTCATACACTGGGCAGACTGAAGGGACAGCACTCATCAAGGAGAACTAACAGAGCTATTGAAATTAAATGAATATGGCTTTGGTGTACAATAAAAGTGTACATTTATTTGTTTCCCATCTTTAAACCTTATCTAGTGGAGTAAACATTTATCTTGCCTTACATGAAATGTCTACAAACCCTGTGAATTTGCGGCCCAGTTTAGGATAAACAGGTAAGATGTATTTATTTCCCCTTTGGTGTCTAGGTTTGGGGTTGGTCAGCTAAAGATAGTGTCACGGGGGTTGGTCCTCGTTGACCTTTCCCCTCTCCCCGCCCTTTCCAACCTTCTGCTTCAGACCATACCAGGGGAAGACAGGAGACAGATGGTGGCTGTGTACATGTCCTTTATTCGTGTCTCTATCAGCCCAAGAAAGATCATTTAAAGTACAAACCATTGCCTTATCATACTTGATGAAGTATGGCTACTATTTCCTGGATACAAAAATAGATTATTTCAAAGGATTAATTGTGCCAAACATTTCATTCAAAGGGGGAAAAAACACTTTTTTAATTTTAACAAATCCTTCCCTTATTTTGTTGCCCTCCATTCAACCACTGACTCCACTTCTGTTCTCTTCCTGTAGCTTTGCTCCTGACCTCCGTCGCTCCGGCCTGTGATCCCTCAGCAGAGAGTCCCCCGCTTTCTCCAACTCTACACATTGTGAAACTTAATGGCACATAGCCTGAGAGGGGACTCAGACACAGCGTGTCCGATGGGAGCAGCAGACAGGACAGAGCAGTCACAGAGAGTGGATTGAAATCAGGGACTGTCTCCGAGGAGTGAAAACAGACCAGATTAATAGGCAGGCCCTAAGAAGCCATTCTATATTCTAGAGCAGGAAAGGGCTTCATCTTCTCGGGTATTAAACAGAACGCACTTCTGAGCACTTACTCCTTTCATGCTTGTAAAAATCTACCCTCGTACTGATGAAAGTTCTAGAGAAACAAAGACTGTGCAGCATTTTAAAAAAAAGCACTGAAAATAAATTAAAGGCTGTATTACTAATTTTGTCTGATGTCCAGTGAAAAATTTAAAGGTGTGATTAAATAAAGTAATTTGGAAAAGGTAAATGTAATTCCCTGATGTGACTTACAAAATATAATTTCTATTTTACTGACATTTCAAAGATACCTTTAATTATGTGGCGTAATTTAACTGAGTCCCCACAGTTAAATAACTCCTCCTATCTCCTATTTTTGTGACTACAAGGCACAGATGAATCCACACAGACATGTATTACACTCAGAAAAATTGACACACACACTTTATATAATTCTTTATTTTTATTCCTCAAACATTTTCCTTGTTTTCTTTTTCCTGAATCTCCACTGATGTTGCCTGAATGTTCACTGAGGTTCAACTCATTTTTCCCCTTTTTAGTCTATTATTGTTCTCTCTTTTCTGAAAATCAAATGATATCCACTGTTTTTTCTTCCAGTTAGTTCATCAAGCCTAGATTTTGGCATACTTTGTCTGATCTTAAGCCCTTTCAGTGAATTTTACAATTTATATATTATAAATTTCACTTTTAGAATTTTTTTTCCTATGACTCTGACGATATTCCCCATCTATCCCGCAACCATATCTTTAACTCTACATACAGTAACGTTCCTCTAAGATTTTGTCTGCCAATTTCAATTTCCGGATCTTCCTAGAGTTGACATCATGGGAAGCCATCTATCTCTCTCACTTCCACAAACTACAGTGTCTGAGAAATGCTGGAAATGCACAGCCCCCCACCCCCCAGCACCCCTTCTGTAAAGCCGTGTCCTTGGGCAATTGCTTATGAAGATTATAATTGACACTGCTGCTGAAGGGTTGATGAGTTGAGGGATTGGATCAACAGAAAAAAGCAGGAATTCTTGAAGGTGCACGAGGGAAGCTTTGGTTAATTCTCATGGTATTGGGGAGAGGATTAGTAAATCAAGGCAAATGATAGTTTGCTTCTCTCAACTGCATTTGTAGCTAATATTCATAATTTAGAAAATGTACTATAATAACTCCTAATGACTGACTGACTTCATAACAGGGAAATTATGATCACATTGGCTGACTAAGTAGCTAAAGCACTTGAATTGTTAAAAAACAAAGACCTTACTTTAATGTAACTGCCCTCAGTAGGAAAGAAAGGGGGACTTTATAGAAAGATTGTTTTCAAATAAAACTCAAGTAAATTGCTTTGAGAAAGCTATTTACTGACACATATAAATTTAATGGCTTCAAAAGTACAGTTTGGAACATACTGTGATGAGAAATGTTAAATAACTTGATGTGGGTTTTAAAGAGATAAAGTTCAAGTTATTAGTTTACCTAATTTGCTGTTATCATTTGTCCTTGGGACAAAGTTGGGAACTTGGCAGTCTTGTCTCTAAAAAAAGAGAGAAAATACTTTATTCAGGACTAGGTATTTTATTCAAGGTTAGTTATTGTAAGAATTATATACAATTTCTTAGACAAAGAGAAAGAACACATTTGATTTCTTCTCTTGGGTAATGTTTTATTATAATTTAAACACTAATTGAATTTTATTAGTATTGAATAACATACAATCAACTTTATAACTAAAAATTAGTTTTGTGAGGTAAAATCCAAGTTTAAATTTGGAGAATACTACTAAAGTTTGATACATGTGCAGCAAACGTTATAGAATATACAAATATGTGTATACTTGTGAACTTTTAACAGACCCTATTTGGGTGGATGTAATATGTAAAAACAACAATAAAACCTTCCTTATAATTGTATGTAAAAGTCGTACATTTCTGATGTTAGAGAGTAAAAAGCGTGAATTAAGTTTTAAGCCATAATTGTTGAAAATTATTTTAATTTCCACCAGTGTGTGTGTGTATCAGATGACAAGTATGCATGACTGCATATAGCATTATATGTATTTTTATCACCAAACATGTATGGCTTTAATTATAACCCAATGTGTTTTTCCCTTATGTGAAAAATACTGGTTCTAAATTTCTCAGGACTTCCCTTATAAACTATAATAAACCAACAAAATTAAGTGCTCCAGAATATCAGATTTTACTCTAAACAATCTGGAATAACAGTCCTGTAAACACCACAGGCGTATCTACTTTTTATAAAGGAGTGCAGAATGACCAGGGAGCACACCCCGGAAAGCAATCCCCTTTGAATGCTTCTTAAAGTTACAAAGAGAGAAGGAAACAGTTCATGAAACGAATCACTCTTAATACTTCATATTAAAAGTTTAAGTTTTTCTTATTGGATTTTCTGGATTTTTAGGCATGGTCATACATATATTCACACACACATATACATACACACATATATGTGTGTGTCTATATATGAAATATGAGTTCTACTAATTCTTCCACATTGCTGTTAACTCGCCCCCCCCCACCTCTGCTACTCAGTCCGAGCCTTTGCCTTCTCGTAGGGCACCGTATCTCGCGGGCTGTTCTCGACCCCTGACTCTGGAGTGCCACCTGCTCATTCGCTCCCAGTGGATTTTTATATCTTATCTTTCACCATGTCGAATTTCTGCCTTCACATCACAGTTCAAAGTTGACGATGAAACACTCTTGCCTTATTTCATTTATAGCCTGAAGCATATATCTATGAGAAAGTGGGACTTAAAAGTTGATAGTTTTGTTTTTTTTTTTTTCAGACTGGAGGCAAGTGTGATTTTTCAGGAGTTACTTGTAGAAACTGCATGTATCGCCAGTCCCAGGTCATGCAGTAAAGCAATGATCCTGAGCAGCAAAACGAAGTCCTTACACACATTGTTTCTGACATTGTGGTTTAGGACATGTCTTCTTTAAAAAACTGATTATTTTGACTTTGATTGAGAGCACTTATTTTGCAGTCTCCATTTAAAGTGGCTACTTTCCTGGAGAAGTTCTGCTTGTTATTCACAACTACTCGAATGTAACTTCCAATCTGAAGCTGTCACCTCCTTAGCGACACTGAGGTGCTTCTCACCCTGGGTCCACATGGTGCACTGTAGCTGTCTCCTACTCCACTTACCTTGCTGACAGAATTGTCCACCTGTCTCTCATGGAGTGTTGTGTGCCATTGGAGATGGGAGATCACAGGGCCTTGCCCACCCCTTCCTGCTGCTGAATTTGGACAGTCAAGCATTCTCATTCCTAAGACTCACATGAAGGTACATTCCGAAAGGAAAACAACAGTTACTTGTGTACTCTTTGTGGAAGAAGTTTTTAGCAATATACGGAAACTCAAATGCTAAATCATCCCAATCTGTATAATTGAAATTTTATGACTTTTTGCCCTATTTCATTGCTATGAAAACTTAGAGATATTTTAGGTGTTCACTGAGTAAGCTGTACATTGGAAAAGTTATCTTAACTAAAACCAAACAAAACACCTAGTGCAGAAACTCGAAGAATGTACAGTAATTGGTTTTCTGAGTGTCATTATAGTTGTTTGTGCATAAAAGAGACTGGCCTTTATTATAATAACACATGCTGTTAACTAATGGGTCAAAGAAGAAATCACAAGTAAAATAAGAAAATATTTCCATGCAAATTCAAACACAACATGCCAAACTCATGGCATAAAAGGAATTTGTCTTGAGAGAAATTGGCAGCTCTAAACATATGTTGTAAAAACAAGAAAGCTCTCAAGTCAATAACTTAGCCTTCTAATTTAAGAAAATGGAAAAAGAAGAGCAAATAAACCAAAGGAAGATGAAGGCAGGATATAACAAATAGTACAGGAGAAATAAATGAAATAAGCATAGAAAAACAATGGAGGGAATACATAAACTGAAAGTCAAATTTTTGTAGAAGTTAGCAAATTGGGCATCCTTAGATAGACTGACAAAAAAAAACAGAGAGCGAACTCAAATTACTAAAATCAGGAATAAAAGAGGCACCATCCCTACAGAATTTACAAAAGTACAAAAGGATTATAGATAATGGCGTGTTTATCTTTATGTTGGTATATCAAAACCAAACTGTAGAAGAGAAAATCAATACACAAAAATAGAACAAATACTCAGACATCAGAGTTAGGCTTAACGGTTCTCTTCTTTGTTGCTCATTTCTTATGAATATCTAGAGAAACTACATGTAAACTTGTCATTTTTAGTCCTTGATAAATTTCACTTCTAAATTTCTACACTGAGTCACACTGCCACTCTGCTTCCTATGCAGACTCATTATTGAGAAATTCACGTGTTAGTTGTTGCCAGACAGGGTAAATACATAATTTGACACTAAAACCAGGGCATTTGGGGATGTGAACATGGTTGCTGTTAACAGATGTGTGGGTACCACAAGAGTAACAGTGACAATCTCCAGCACACCATCCATAGTGAGTTCCAAGGCAACCTAACTGTATTAATTATTAGTTGGTAAAGGTGACCAATAATCTTAAATTGGAGTCTGAGTTATTGATTTGAAAGCTTTCTTTTTTTACAACCTATGTTTAGAGCTGTCAATTCCTCTCAAGACAAATTCCGTTTATGCCGTGAGTTTATGTAGGTAGTTTACCTTTCAGATAAGAAGAAACCTTTTTGAGCACATTCTACAGGAGATGTTGAACCAGTTTAACTTCCTCTGTAGCTAGGAATAAATTACTGGAGGAAAGCCGTTCTCCATGGTAAATGAGAGTTAGATTAATCCTGTATGAAGCCAAGAGGAATGTATATGCACTGATCATATAAGGCCCTCAAACAGCATTTGGTCCTCTCTTATGCTTGGACAGAGTTGGAGATTAGAATCTGTTAAACCCCTAGTATATACCGTAGACCTTTATGTCCCAAAATTTGGTGAAAGCCCCAAAGTGAGTCTTAGCTTTAACTTCAAGAGAGAAGAAAAAGAAGAAAGCAACCTTGTATCTGCTGCTAAATACCAGCAATCTTTGAAATTTCTGGAAAGGCCAGAAGCCCTTTCCAGCCTACATAGAATATAATGTCCCTTTAAAAGATGGTTTTTCTAGATCCTGGATCCCCGGCATGCTGTTTTCTACCGATAAAAGCATGTTTTTTTTCTTTTTCTAATAATGTTTCCCAGAACTTAAAATGGGTTTGCCATAACTAATTTTTTTAAACTAATTGTACTAAACAAGGCACAACGTGAACAAAAGTGGACCACACTTAGCCACATGTGGCTGCATTTTACTTGGGCCCTGTGCAAGAGAAGTACAGCACACCTTCCCTTTCCTCGTGTGTAACCGACGCATTTCATCCCAGAAGGCGCGCCATGGGTTCTAATACCTGGTGTATCTTTCAAAGCACAGTTTTGAACTGGGCTGCATCTTCGGAGCTTAACCACAAAACAAAACAACACTGTCCTTAACAATGACAGGTGCTTACTCCTACTTTTATTTATAAACCAAGTTTTATTTGCTCCCCTATTTAGTGTTAGGTAGGACATCAGTTGTGCAGTGTCTTTGTAAAAATATGCAAAAATTATCGGTATTTTTGTAAAAAGATAAACATTTCTTTTTTATTTGATATTGTAGTTAGTTGCTAAAAACCTTTATTGTTAAACTGCTTATAGTGTAAGTTGAAACCATCAAAATAAATCATGGCATATCTCTTTATCAGATGAATACATTTAAATATTGACGTTTCATGGAAAGTGGGGCAAGCCTTCCTACTTTGCACCTGAAGAACATGCGTGGCTGAAATGAGGGAGGTAGTAAATGGCATTCCACGTTTAATAGTTCATTCGTTTATTGCATGCTTATCAGATAATAGAGACCATTTTTTAGGCATTGGCTTTTGAGGCAAAACACAGCAAATTATATTCAAGTAAGGAAACAAACAACAAATGTGTATATAAGTTTGTAGGCATACGTACATAGAGCTAAAGACAGTAATAGCTATAGAAATAAGTTTAGGAATAGAAACATAAACCTAACTACAGATAGATATAGATGAAAAATAGAGATATGATGACATGTGATGTTAAGTGTGCAAAGCAATGAAGACTCTGGAAAAACATGGAAGCTAGTTCTAGTATAATGATAATTTTCATTCTTGTAGAAATTGTCTTCATTATGAAGTTAGGCATTGCCAAAGTAAATTACTAAAGCGAATGTCTTTAAAAATACAAAATCTAAATATTAAATTAATTGCTCACATACACTTGTCATGCTTTTTTTTCGTGAAATTGCACGAAGGCATATCCATCCATCTTTTCTAAAAGTTATGTCTCCTTTTGCCTTGCAATTATTAGACTTTATTGTACATGGTATTCATTTTTTGTCTTCTCTGTCTGCTTCCAAGCTGCAAGGAATTATTTTTGAGGTATAATTGACAATAAATTAGTAACAGGAACTTTTGGACTCATTTCATTTGTTTAAATCCTACTTTATACCTAGTTTAGCACTGACCATAAATTTCATACTCAAGAAATATCTGAATAATTTAATCAAAATTATTTTAATTAAGTCCAAAAACCTCATTACTTGAAATGTAGAGGATAAGAACTACCATAAACTTGGAGAATATGACACATAAAATTTAAGTTTTTTATCAGTTATAGAATATACTACTTTACGGTAGGAAGTATTGATGGGGCTATAAATTTAGAATGAATTTTAAGTCATTACTTCAGTGGAGGCCTCACATTTGGTTCTGAAATTATGGTGGCAGATCAGGCCATGCCACAGCTGCTGCAAGTAGGTGGAGGGAACCTGCCCTTTCATTGCTTCTCAACTTGAGACACGAAGCCTGGAATTCTCAGTGGCCAGAGCAGCATTGGTTTCTTGCTCAGTCTGTCTTTAAGATGCACAGGCACTTCTGTGGCAGAGAAGTCGACGATGTGAGGAACCAAAAAATATTAGCAACAGTGATGTCCTTGAAGGGGAAGAATGAAGCTCATGTCATTAATGTGTTTACTCTTCAGGATTTAAAAGCTAGTGTGCAATTCTTTAGACCACATCCTTCAAAGACAGGCTGTGGAGAGGTGGAATGTATAGATGTTAAAAATACCATCTGGTTTCATTTACAGGTGCAATCTCAAACAACACAAAATAATGAAACAAAACCAAACTACAGACTCGTAGAAACAGAGACCTAATGATGATTATGAGGAGGGAGAGGGTGGGGGACAGGTGGAAAAGGGAATCTAGTAAATGATACTGTGTCGAGTTTAAATGGTTACAGATGATTACTAGACTTAGTGGGATGATCACATTGTAAGATATAAAAGTGTCCCAGCACTATATTGTACACCTGAAACCAGGAACGAGAGGGGTTTGTGTGACATTAATGTAACCTGGCAGCCAAGGCCAATGGACTAGAATGCACATGCAGGAACAACAACAACTTCCCTGTACTAACCAGCAGGGGTGGTGGGTGCCACTGAGAGATGCCACCGTGTACTGCGCAGCCATTGCATTCACGTGAGCAAGTAGCCATTGCATTCACACGAACAGGTAGAGCAATGAATCTGTATCAGATTTTGCATTAGGCTTGAATACTCCTTCGTGGAAAGTATTTGGATGATTCAGAAGGCTGCAGCTACAGACACCTGGTGACTGGCAGCTTCATCACGACAACGCACTGGTTCATGCATCACGTCTCGTGCAGAGGTCTCTTTTTCTTTCTTTTTAATTGTTGTTCAAGTACAGTTGGCTCCCTTTCCCCCCACCATGCCCCCTTGCCCCACTCATCCCACCTTCCACCCTCAAATCTAACCTCATTACACATGTCCATGTGTCCTTTATATGTGTTCCTTGACCAGCCTGCTCACTTTCTCCCCCATTATCCACTTCCTTCAAATCACCCAGGTGACTCAGCTCCTGAAAAGCCCAGAATTGGCACCCTAAGACTTCTGGATTTTCCCAAAACTAAAATCACCTTTGAAAGAGAGGAGATCTCAGATCATCGATGAGATTCAGGAAAATATGACAGGTCAGCTGATGGTGACTGGAGAACTGTGTGAGCTCCCAAGGTCCCTACCTACCTTGAAGGAGAACGAGGCATCATTGCCCTCTATCCAATGTTGCTTGTATCTTGTATCTTCTTCAATAAATGTCTCTATTTTTCATAGTACATGGCTGGATACTTTCTGGACTGACTTCATTATGTACTAACTATACTTAAATAAAAAATAAGTTTAAACAAATGCTAAAAAACCCCCTGTCTATTACTGGAAATCAACAGACAAGGAACATCCATCGAAAGTGAAGAGATACAGTATAAACCAGAGTTGGCAGGAAGAAATATCCGCACAGATTGTCAATGTTTGTTATTAAATATGTTAGCCAAACTCCTTATTTTGCTTAATGTTTATTTTTTATATATTTGAGAACAACAAATATAAATAGATAGGAATGTTAATTGAAACTTTTTATTTTATAAGCCAGTCAAAGAAAGACAAATACCATATGATTGCACTCATATGTGGAATCTAACGAATGAACTGAACTAACGAGGAAAAGAGATACAGACTCATAGATGGAGAGCAGCTAACGGGGGTGGAGGGATGCAGTACAAAAAATGACTCCTGGACATGGACAATGGTGCGGTGACTGCAGGGAGGTTATAAAGGATTAAATGGTAATGGAGAATACAATAAAAATGTTAAAAAAGAATCTATATTTTAAATGTTTTTTTTTGAAAAAAAAATAAGTGGTTTATAAAACATGTCTTGGCTAAAAAAGAGAATGAAAATGTGTCCTCCCATAGATAATACTGTTTCAGGGAATCATCGAAACAGGCAAGTGCCTCTGCGTTGTCTTCCCGAAGATTGATTTCACTTTTACTAGGCTGAAGTCCCTGCTTCACTGTTGATTTTATTTGGAGAGCTATGACGATAATATTGATTCACAATCTCACTCAAAAAGTTCAACTGTCTCCCATAACTGGAGGGGATGATAGAAAGAGAGAAAAGCCACCCCCCACCCCATCATGGAATATAAATCATGGGTTTGGGAAAAGGAGGGAAGGAAAGGATGGTGCATTCGAAGGTGAAGGTCATGAGACAGCCAGACTTAGCACAGTGGGTTCCCTTTACTTCTATTCTCGTGGTCAATTTTGCCTCCCAAGCCTCTACAGTAAGTTTAGGGATGCATTCAAAAATGAAAGTCCCAATGCATCAAAAAGCAAGCAAAGAAACTGAAACAAAACCCACCCAGAGCTCTCTTTTGACAAACAGAAATTCAGCATTCCTTTAGAAAGTTTGTAAGTTGTCACTAATAATATCTCAAGGAGAGTTCATGAAAGGAATAAGTAAATACATATTTGGCCTAACCTAACTTTCATATAAATAAATGTCTAATACACTGCTGAGAGTGTTTGGAGCATGCCTTATGTACGAACAATTTAATAACAGAATTGTACAAACATCTGAATGATTCTGCAGCAGAATTATAATTGGCATCAGCAGACTTTAGTATTCGTCACTAATCTATATGTTGCAGTTTAAATTGTTTGCCCAATAGTATTGTTTTTGAATATGAAATCAAAGGCTGATCTACAGTAAGGGAGAAAAAATCTGGAATGTTAAAAACTGTTTGGAAAACATCCTGTTGAGGCGAACTTATTTTTGCTCAATTTGACTTTGGATGGTGGGCACACAATGCAATGTACTGATAATGTATCATAGAATTGTATACTTGAAACCTATATGATTTTATTAACCATGTCACCCCAATACATTTAATTAAAGTGGAAAAATAAAGACAAATTGAAGCATTTATCAGGGAGGTTTCCCTGCACAGGACACATATCCCCTCTTTAGGAACTAACTCAAAGTCTGTAAGAACACTGCTACATCACAAGCATTTTCATGTGTATGCTGACTACTTCACAGAAATTAGTTAAGGCAATTGGATATGCAGCAGCATTATTTCCAATTAATTATTTAAAACTAGTCATGATATATGGAAAATAAATAATCCTTTTTATATAGCTTAGAAACAATACTATAGTCCTTGGTTGACAAGTTTTGGCAAGCTATCTAGATTGTTTGAGGTGTAGTAGATGTTCAACAAACGTTAGCCCCTTTGTCATACTAAATTTAGCAAGCTTCTCTGACTTCATGATGTGTCTCCCTCAGCCTCGATCCCTTATGACCAATCCACCAGTACCTAAACACTGCGTTTTTCATAGGCATTCATTCATGTCCTCAGTCAATAAAGGCTATGGAACAATTCACGTGCTGGAGACCTAACAAGGCTCAGAATATAATATACAATGAACTAGCCTCTGTCTTTGAGCACACAAGTCTGACAAAAACCCAAGGAAAAGTACACCACAGGCCTTAAAGTATTATTTTTGTTTATTATTATTATTACTACTGTTGTAATTTTGAGCAGATGATGCTTAGGTACCATGTTATAGTGAGAGCACCAGGAGCTGTCTGGGGAGATTGGGGAGAGGGATGAACGTTTGCTGTGGTATTTATAAGGGGTGGAAGGGCACTGAAAATTAAGCAAGAGTTATATTTAACAATGTAGACACAATTAGAAAGGATAAAAATTGAATTTCTTCAAAGTAGTAATTTGCATTTATTCATTAGTAGTGTCAGATTTGTACAAATTCAGTAGTTGAGATGTGACTGGTAAGTACGGGGATTATATCAGAATAGTAACGAAGCATGTTGATTTTCAAGTGATTTTACCCAGACAGAGTTTGTCGATAGAATTATAATGTTCAGCAGGGCAGAAGCTACACAGGCAACAGAAGCATTTTTAGAGCTCTTTTATGAAAAATAATACCAAGAACCTGCAATGAACTCCCTCCCCCAAATCAGGCACCCAGGTCTGGTGGGCATCTCCACCAGGGCTGCCCGCCCCCCACCCTTGATTGCAGCCCCCAGCTTAGAGCTTCCTTTCAGTTGCCTCTCTCAGGGCTCTAAGAAAAGTCTTGCCCAGCTTTGTCCTTTATCACTTCGTTTAGTGTTAATATCGGCTCTGGCCTTGTCCCACATTTTAGAGA